>VXBP01004233.1:3403-15677 GCA_013400115.1 Rhinopomastus cyanomelas
AAGAATTTCCTGTCCTTATATAAACTTTAAAAAAATTTCCTTTCCTCTTCCATGAATACTGAAAACAGCTGACATCTTTTACTTTAGTTATCCAGACCAGGTGGTAACCAGAGTCCCTGGGTTGAACCAGAGGCTCAGCTCCACAGAGTTGAACAGCAAAACCTCACCCACCCTCCAGGAATGTGCTCTAAAGCAGCATCAGCGTGACAGAAATTCATTTAAAAGACCAGAGGTTTGTTTGCTCTTTTGAGTTGAAGGTGTGTGTACATCTCTCGCTTTCTCTGGGAGACACATATCTGTACGCTTACGGAAGAACAAGGAATGTCTGAGTCCTGTACTAAAGGAAGATACAGCAGCCATTCCAGTCTGCTTTTTCAAATAAGCTACTTCCCATCAGAAGTTGTTTTTCCAAAACTTCGCAAAGGTTTGGTTTCACAGAGGAGGTAAGGAGATAAACCTTTATTCCAGAGCGTACCCAAAGACTATGCTGGTTTATTTCTTCACACCTAAATCCATAACTTACTCAAGTCTACCTACCTGAGACAAATGTAAGGGATAAGAACACAAAGCTTTCATAAAAATCATGCCAGGCTAGAACACAGTCCTTACATTTCACTGTTGGGAGCAATCCTCATATGCCTGACAGGAAGATTCTTCTGCAAAGAAGCAGCAGACTGTCTGCTTCCAAGGGACTGAATCTAAGACTAGACTTCCTTTAGTTTCATATTTTATCCTTTTGAATGAAATGGCTTTAATGTGGATTATGATGTCTTCAAATACATAAAGGTTAACTACAAAGAATAAAGGGGATAGGCTGTTCCCCATCTCCACAGGGCAGAGGAGCAGAGGTGGGGAAATGATAAGAACTGGAATTTGGACAAAAGCTGAAAAAGATTTCTAAAGGGTTAGTGAAGCCCTGAAGCAAACTGCCTAAGGCGATTCTGGAATCTCCATCACTTCCAAGACCTGATAGTCACTCAGTTATAGGTCACCCTTTGATGGCAATCAGGGTAATCCTCAGATTTATAATTCTTACACAAAATGAATTCTCTGACTTATAATTCTTACACAAAATCAATTAAAATCAACAGGACATTCCCATAACCCTTTGCACCCAGACATACTGCTAAGTCTTCTATCAGTTTGTCTTCAAAATAGTGCTCTTCTGTCTCAATCCAAGACTTATCGTAGCCTTGAAGAAAGAGATTGACGGCTCGGTGCCTAAACGGGGAGATTTAAAACAAAGGCTGTAAACTTTTAAAAAGAAAATTTGGTGAATATGAATTTCATATTGAAGAACTGTCTAGTCATTACAACTATCATTGAAAGTAATGCAACATTTCTATGCTATAACTCTCTGAAAGCATCTCTTTTAAAACTTAAGCTTATCTTAAAAAGTTCTATTCAAAATTGCATCTCATTAACTTCTACAACTGGTATTAAAACGATTTTAGGAATAGATAATGAAGAGACCTTTAAAGAAGTTTAAAAAAATTTAGAAAGAAAATCAATTGCTTTGCCACATTTGTGAGTTTTACTTTGAATATAAAGTATTTTGTCACTACTTTTATGAAGAGCAACAGTAAACTTTGGATTGTGGTCAAATAATTGTATTTTTTAAAAGGGTAAACCTTTTTTTTTCCCCAAAGTGCATTAAATTAAATTGATGATAGGATAGGACAGACAGGGTAAGCTGCAACGTTGACTGTATGACAATTGACTTGCCGTGAAGGATCCTGTCAATCACATTTTTTATTTCAAACAACTGCCAATCTCACATGCTGAAAAGGAAGTAGTAGAATGAAAATATACAGGGATGCTAGCTATGTGCAGGTGACCTACATGTTAAAGTAAGAACAGAGTTTCTTTGCTCTATTTTAAAATGTCACAGCAGCCTCAGTTCAAGCTAATATGATTCTCACTTCCTTGCTCTTCCTGGGACAGGATTCATCCTAACTATAGTAACAGTAATAATACGCATATTTGGCAGAAGAAACGTGGCTATTACATGAAAAAACCCACATCTTTACTTTTTCTGAATATTTGCTCTTTCTAGAATCTCAGGATTCTGAACCTTTCTTGACTAAAAATCCAATTCTTTATTGAACAAGAAAGAAGATGAAAAGGAGCCACAGGAAATAGTGTGAAACACCTACAGCATGTGCATACATTTCTTGGCTCATAGAATGCTCTCCCCAGTAGTGCACAACGAATGGACAACATTAAAAGTATCACTTTTTTTCCCAACATATTGAAAACTTTAAATGAAATAATGAAGGTAACTCCATAGTTTCAGAGCTGTATCATGGTTTAGGATGAAATTTATCTCCCAAGATGATATTACAGTTGCTTCCACACTTTTCTCCTATGTAGTGTGTCCACTTTTCAAAGGAGAAAGCATACCAGATGGAATAACAGCAAGAGAAGAGATCTAGACTCTGTAATTTTAAATTTGAAAGTCTTTGTTGTTCTTCTCAGAACACACATTTTTTAAAATTAATTAGACCTGCTAAAAGAAAGCAATAAGCAGTACACAAGTACATGACCAGGCTGTTTATCATTTACTCGATTAACAGGTTTTTCTTCCTTCTGGTCTTGCCAAATAACACTGTTTGGACATAAATGCTTTTGTGAAAGATAGAAAAATACAGCTCTTACCTTGGCAGATTGTACAATGGTGCCATTCTAAAGCAGGCAACAACTGCTCTTTTCCTCTGTTTTGACAGCAGTTTATGCCACACTGCTTTTTTTGACCGCTGTGGGTGCTCAACCTGTTACAAAAAATGCACATGGCAAATTAAAGAACGTGGCAAAGTCCCTACTGTCTGGGCACAGCAATCATAGCAAAAATGTGAGGACAAATCAAACGGAAAGCCAACAGAATAATAACAGAGGGAGAAAAAGTGTTCCAGACAGAGTTTAGGAAATTGAATTAAAAGCAAAACTCTCCTTTTCGTTGTATGATGTAGATAGTCTCCTTTTTTTACTGTCTCCTACTTCTTAGATCATATAGAAGGCATGTTATCATTGAGGCCATCTTTTGGGACACCTTAACAATTAATGCAAAGAATCTTCAGTCCTTCTATCTTGTCTATGTATTTATTTACATATGTACAGGTAAATTACACATCTAAACATTGCCTCTGACAATACTTCTAAAGGAATTGCCTTTTATTTTTAATATTTACCATGAACGGCCACAATGGAGAATGAACTAATAGCTCCTACGACTCCCAACATCATCAAACAAATCAAAGGATATTACTATCTCTACCCTGAAACACTTAGTGTTTTCTCTCTTGTAATAAAATTCAGTAGTTTATTTAGAATATGTAGTGATGATGAACTGTATGTAGATTCAACATTCAATCCAAACATAGTTATCCAACATCATTTCTAAGAAAAATGAAAACTAATAGTTAAACAATATTAATTTAGTTAAACACTACCAAGTATGCCATCACAGATAGCTACACTTGTAAGATTTGAAGATGACATTCTAAAATAAGGTCCTTCCAAAAGGTGAACTACAAAATGTTTAAGGGTAAGGACAGAAATGAGTTCACTGCAATCATTATTCACTGTCATGAAGCAAAGTCAGAGCAAACACTTTAGAAACCGAACGTGAAACGCCAAACCCAAAAGTGAAAGTTAGATAATTAGTAATATCTTCTCACAAACAACTATTAAACTATCTATACTTTCCCAAAAGAAATAGCCACGGCCTACACAAGCAGATCTCTGGAAATAATAATAAAAAAAAGAAGTTAGCTGTGCATGGAAAAAACACAAAGAACTTTGCCAGTGCAATAAGAAAAAGATTCAGTGCATTTATAGAAGGAAAGCGGAGTATTTGTATACTGAGAGCAGAGGACTCTTTAAGACTATGATAAAAGCAGATCCTGTGTTCACATCCTCATTATTTTAAAACACATTGAATTAGCCATTTCAGCAAAAAGACATCTGAGCACTTGTCTGTATACTAAAAGCAAAGCCCTGGAATCAAAACTTTAAACAAAAAGGTGTGAAGTACTCAGAACACCAAGAGTCAAGTCATTGTTTATGGGGGTCTGAAATGTTCAACTGTTATTAAAATGGGAATCCATCCCATTCTGTACTAGTGCTGGATTTTATATGCCATGACAACTCAGAAAATGTCAGGATTGCAGCTTGCTTTTCTATCCCCTGAACTATTTCTCCAAACTACAGAAGTTTAATCAGTTTACATGCTTAATGGTATAGCAAACCTACCACAAATCAATTGCATAAACTCTTTGAACTCAAATTCAAGAGTCTAATAGTGTTTTATAGAATCATTCATGTTGGAAAAGACCTTCAAGATCATNAAGCTCTAGATCTACACAACTTTGAAACACACCCAGTGACAATGATTCAACCCCTGCCCTGGGCAGCTTGTTCCAAGGCCTGATGACCTTTTCCATGAAAACGTTTTGAAATCTCACCTGAAAAAAACACCTTCAAAAATGGCATTTTTTCAATAATTATTTGGTCTTAACTCATATTTCTTGGACCTTGGACAACTCAGGGATTATTTCTGCTAGCTGGAATGCACCCAAAGGAAGCTAATAGATCTGTATAACTTCTTTAGTACTTTTTCTAAATAAATGTTGTTTGAGCAGCAAAACCACTGTGATTGATATGAGCACTATACTGGATCACAAACACAAGGTAAAGCACATAAGCAATAGCCATCAAAAGAAAGGGGAAAATACTGTAACATTAAATACAGCTTGTGAAAGTGCAAATGAAAAGATAAATACTTTTGTTTAGATTAAGGAACAATGGAATTGGGAGAATGGGTCTAACCTGTTCCAGGTGAAACAGTACGTTAGCTATATCAAGGACCCTTTCCACAGTCTTCTCAGGATCTGAGGAATCTTCAGTCCTGTTTGGCAAATCTTTATAAAGAGCCATCTGCCACCTAATAGCAGGATCCTCAAGCTGCAGGAGAAATGTTTCACACGTTACCCAGGCAAACTGTTCCAACCATTGGGTTAAATATTTTACAGAAACTGCTTCAAAGAACAGAAGCACTTTACACGGCTAATCCACACCTTTACATGGCTAACACATACAGCGTCCACTACAGTGACTGGGAGGGCAAAACTAAAGAATGGTTTGTGCAATGATTCTTCAGAGCTTCCAAAGGACCAAAAGTTGATAGTCTTCCAAGGAGCAAATGATTAAAGGCCAACAAAAAGCACAAACAATTAATATGTTATTTAAGAAGTTATGAATATATTTCAGTCATGGAAATTAGTCTTACTTATGTCCATTATTTTTTTCTTTGTAGGTTTTCTTTCCAATTGCAAGAAAATCCTAGCTTTAATGATTACCAGTAAATGTAAAGTTAGTTTATGTAAAATGAATTCAGGATGCATTTGCTTATTAGTCTGTGAGTTACAAAGAACTGTATGAAGCAAAATGTTGCTTCTGTTTTTCTCTTTATACAATTTTTTTTCCATTTCAGTGATATGTGATTCTCTGTTTTACCATTAGCAAACTCTTCTTTAGTTCATTTTGTCTCCCCACTGCTTCTGCTAATCAACACTGATACAACACAATGTGCAACTATTTTTGGTGCCGGTGACGTCGAGGACAAATACAATGCAAAACCCATTCTCCTGGAATCTGTGTCTGGTAATCATTCCTGATCGTACAATTTAGAATTGAGTCACCAGCCTTTGGATTCCTACAGCATTTATGAGCCTAAAACATAACTATTCCTATAAGTTTTAAACTCAGCAGTTACTTTTCAGAAACATTTTTGCTGATCCAGATTTCAATTTGTGCAAAGAGGAGACAGGAACACTAATTTACCTCCTTGAAACATCCTATGGTACAGACATTACTGAAGGTCCAGGAATGATTATGAACTTACACAGTTGCCCAACAATAGCTTATGACAACCCAGAAAACCACAACTGGCAGAATTTCTTCCACCTTTCGGCTTTTCCATTTCTCATCAAATGTCACACCCCCAGTCTTTGTGTAAGCATTTGCCTGGATTGTCATCAATGGAGAGTCCGCAAGAGAATTTGAATCACAGGTGGAGTTGTGTTTTGATCTGCAGACTCCTCACGTCCTACCAAGGCACAGCTTTTTGTATAGGTGGTTTTCTAAGGGTATGAGTAGTTGACCTTTCAAGGTGTGAATTAGCATGGCTGGAAGAAGGCTTTGGTGACTTGTGGTTCATCCATGTCAAAATGAATGCAAGTTTTGTCACCAATTTCTTGAAATAAAAGGCTTGGTATTGCATGCAGGCATGCAGGAAAGGAAAGACAGAAACAGGGTGAAGAGAAATGTAGACAAAAGTAAACAAATGCATGAAACAGATGTCACAGCATTAAATAGCTGAAGAGTCAGAAGGTGATTCTCTAACAGTGCAGTTTTCCAAAGAGAAATCCAGATAAATGTCATTTTAGCTCTAAGGTAAATGACAGAACGTGGTGTCTGTGAGAAACAGAGGTCATTACTTCAAGCATTAATAAAGCAGCTCGACTACACTGGGCCAGTTCAGTGTATACAATGCATACATAAACACTAAAGAAACCTACCACTCTTGTGCAAGTGACATGCACAAGTTGCTTGACGGAAGAGAAGAAGGGACTAACAAGTCAACTTAATGAACCACGTCAGGCTGTTATTATATGGAACCAACAAATGAATTCAAAGACAGAAAAATCATATTTTAAAGTTGCACGTCGATTACCTTGCCCTGGAGATGAAGATTGCTGCGGATGATATCTCGTACTTCATCCTCAGTGTCTTTCTGTCAGTAAATTACAAATCATATACATTAGGAATGGAAGGTAATTAAGAAAAGATACTGTTCATAAAAACATGGGCTTAGTTCAGATAATGAATAAAATGGGTAATGTGGACATCTGAATTCAAATTACTAGTGTATACACACACATATGCTTCAACCAAATGGAACCAGTATCATTAATTCAGCCTTCTCTGATTTTATTTCTGTTTCTTTTCAGATCTTTATCTTTTATAAACATTCAGTTCACTTGTTTGAAGGTCATATAATCCATTAGGGCATGTTAGTATCACATACACAGAAAGGAGAATATTCTAAATTATCATCACATATTGTACACTGTGAGTTTACTCCTAGAACAATCACTTTTGAAACAATCTGTCCCCACAGAAATTCTTCCATTCACATAAGAATGATCAAAAACAAAGATATTATGATATTGGTCATAGCAGTTAGGAAACATTCAGTCCTTACTTGCATTTCCACATTGAAACTTCATAAAATACAACAATTAACCATTAAAAATTAAAAGAGGGAACTAACTGTTCTAATTTAAGAATTAAGACAGATAAATAAACACTTTAATTTAAAAAGGTAATCTCTATTCCTACAGTGAATATTTAGAAAATAAGTATGTCCACACTGAAATGTTTTATGCCCTGAAAATGAGAACATTACGTAGATTACTATCTACTAGAGTCACCCATTGTACCTTTACATAACAGAATTATAGAGTCTTGATTATTTGTGTCATGTTGTAAGAATGAGCATGGGGGGAAATAGTCAATGAATTTCAGTAGTAAAACATTATTTCTAATTTTTACAGCAGCAAAAAGAGCACCTACCATACTGAACCGATTTTTGGCTAGTGCAATTAGCTCTTGGTCTCCAGGAGCACAAATGTTTAGGCCAATGGGAAGTAACCTTTTCAGTGCTGCAACAATGAGAGAAGTCTGCATGGAGTACCGGTCACCTTTTCGCTTCATTTTCTTCCTCTCCTGGTCAGAAACTGCTGCCTGCAGCATCAAGTGAAGATGTGAAAAAACATCCGGTATTAAAGAACACACTCGTACTAGCAACTTTGCACCTTTCTCTGGTTTGGCACCAGTACCTTGACAGCCCACTGAGTTTCTCAAATGACTATGTTTTGATTCTCAACTCAGTGGTTTTCAACAGATGGAAAAAAAGCTCCTTTGGAGTCCTCTTATCCTTCCTCATTCCCCTTTGCAAAGAGAAAAATACAGAAATCTCCACACTACCTTGGACATCTTAGATTTGGTGTCGCTGATAAGGAACGACATGTTGTTGATTTCATTTTGTACCACAAAGTTCTGCTCTTCCCTTTTGAAATTCTGGAAATATATAGAAGTTATCAGTTAAAGGAACTTTTGGTACTCGATAAATCTATCTAAACAAACTTTAAATTAAAATATACATGGGAAACTTGGAAAACCTGGAAGATAAGACAAAGAAAGAAAAAAAAACCAGACCAATAATGGAGACAACTACCACTACTTTAGTAGTCATAGTGATTATACAAAGGCTTGGGAGTGAAAATAACAGATTTTTTAAAAACAGTGTAAGGACAGATACCTCAATGAGCTTAATATGATAGAAAACAGTCCTTGAAAAAAAGACAACAAACAAACCAGAACATATATGACAAATGCCTACAATCAGTGTTACTGTGTTATGAAACGCTCATTAATACCCCCTCAGCCACTCAGGCTTTTCATAAGTGTCAGAAAACTGAAAACCATTAACACTGTCCCATCTGCAGCATCACTACAGTCATTAAATGTGTTTCCCCAAAGACAACCACTAAATAATTGATGAGCCTACCAAAACAACTAATTAAAACAAGTCTTTACCAAGAAATTACTTACATGAGACTTAGACCAATAAATGAAGACCTCAGCCACCATGCGGAACAATTCTTCTGCTTCAGGATTGGGCTCTTTCAGCCATTTTGCCCTGAAATTTGGTAAAAGAGTGGAAATGCAGATTATCCTCAGTAGTTTTATGTTTTGAAATTGGTTTTCATCATTTTACAAGGATATGAGCCAAGAAAACTGAGCATGCACATTTTTGATCCTTTCTTGTAGCAGCAGTTATTCTCTGTGCCATTTCAAACCCCTTAAAATCCTTTTATGTTCATCCTATGTCTAATTCAACAGAATTGGATTGCGATTTTTTCCTTGTTTTCTTCCAAAAAAACACCCCAGCTCCTCCTAAAAGTCATGAAGCATCAGCTTGAGCAACTTCAAGACTGGCAGGCTGAGTAAATGCTACTTGAGCTCAGTGCTAGGCAAATCAAGGAATAAGAGATGGCATCAATAAACAGGAAGATTTTACAAGATTCATTGACCTGTTCCTCTCCACATACCTGTTATAGTCCACAAATCTAATCAACAAAGGGTAGAAGGCATAGAGGTCCCGTGCCAAAGTGGTGAACTCATCTAGGATGAGCAGTTCAGCCTCCGACATGTCACCTCTGCCTTCTGCTCTTAGATGTTCTTCATCCGAAACAACCACTGCTGCTTTTTTCTTTAGTTTATCCATCAGTGGCAGGAAGTGTGTCTTTAAGAGCTGTGGCTTCGCTTTGCTTATGATGGGCTGGGAAAACACTATTTAAGGCAATGAATATTATAATACATCCCCGGCCACAAAATGTAAATAAAAATGATTACCTTTCCCCTCTCTTTCCTTGGGCTGATTTGTAGCCTAACAGTGCAAAATCCTGCCCCCATTGAAATCAGCAGAAGATTTGCCAAGAATTAAATGTGGTCAGGATTTTACTTAATTTACTTAATTGTCACTGTAAGGGCAGAAGTCACATCTTTCACAGCGTAACTACTAAGTCATTAAAAATTGCAACATCACGTGTTGATATTTGCCTGCAAAATCTTATCAATGTACAACTGTTCAATAGTGTGTATGGGCGGACACGTGTACACAGCACACACACACACACACACACGTATTCTCAGCCACTGGCTCCGCTTGAAATTTCTCTTTAGCTTGAACAAAGCAGAAAGTTCCAATTATTTGCAAAGCTACAAAAACATCCTGCCTGGGTTTCTTTGTTAGGACTCTGTGTGTAGGCAGAAATGACACTGGCTCAACCATCCGTCAGCCAGCCATTTGGGACTTGTTAGCGTAAGATTGTCGCAATCCCACTCATAAGTGGACTATCGAACGTAGCACTTCACCAAGACCATTTATAATATAACTTTTAGATTGCAAAGAATTTTACACAGTTAATACTTGTCCTTTGAGTCCACTACATTACTGACCTTCAAAAGACCAGGAAACTAGACTGGAGGAAAGTCTAATTGAAAAGCTGAATTCACAACACTGAAGTGACTTTTACTTACATTGAGAAATCAACTGTTTTAAAAAGAAATTTAAAGGCCCTATCACACAAAAGTTAATACAAAGATTACTAAGATGACATATGGATTTCCACACTGTATTGTAGTAGACATGGTAGATACCTTCAAAACTATATCTTATGGATCTGGAATCACAGAATCATTGAATCATAAGGGATTGGAAGAGACCTCGAAAGATCATCTAGTCCAATCCCCCTGCCAGAGCAGGCTCACCTGACTGGAGAACTGTGTAATGGCTCCAAAAGAAAAGTTGCAACATAATGAAAATGGGCTAAACAAATACAGGCTTTTAATTTCATACATTGAAAAATTCATGCGAATATTCTGGAGGAAAAAGAAAAGTCAAAGGTAGTTCTTATGCTACTTATGAGATTAAAACTTACTCCTTACATTGTCCTTTACACTTAAAACTTCTGGTTCATTAAGATCTGTAATGCTTAAGAAACATAAAAGTGTTCTACTCCAACTCTAAAAAAATAAAAATCAGGATAACCCAGATTGTTTATTCATTTATTTTTACATCTTACCTGCTAATCTCTTCATCCAGGCTCCTTCATCGATACCAAGGTTGTTGTAGATGATTTTCAATATGTTACCCAACAGAGTGTTCATGTGCTCTGATGTCAAGGCTGTGCAGCACATTTCAGCCTTGTCAGGGTTGTTTTCTGGCCCATGCTCCCACCAGTGTGACATGTAACTGCACAGCATAGGCAGGATTACTTCCATGATATGTGGCATTTGTGTGTAACGAATACCAGACTCTGCCAGTTCCACTATTTCTTCCATCAGCTTCTCCAAGGAAGGAATATTTGGGCAAACCTCTTCTACACTAGTAGGCAAATTGAGAACTATTGAGGGAAAAAAAAAAAATCAATAAACAAATCATAGTTGGAAAAAAATTTTTTGATTGATATTCTGTACAACTTTTGTCTTCTGTTACATTCAAAACCAAGGAAAAAAACCCAAATACAAAAACCAAAACCATATACTTTAATACCATTGAGAAAGTAAATTTTATATAAAAGCCTTGAAAAAGAAATCTTTTTATAACAAAAATATTACTATAAGGAAGTTCCAACAATGCCATTACTACAGAATGAATTTGGAAAAATCTAAATCAGTTTATAATTTTCAAAATGCAGCCAAAATTTCAGAATTTCTTCCAACATAAGCTTTGCATCTTCAGATGCAAAGGAATTGATACAATTAAATATCTCCCTGCAACACATCAGATGAGACCCATAATGTTTATTTAAAAAGTTAAAATTATTACAAGATATAAAAGTCTATTCCATATTATTATATAGTATGCATTGTCAGCAATATGTTATATTATTGTATATATTATACATACAGATGCATTTATATTGAAAACGTAGCCTGAAATTTAATTTCTGAATCCAAACATTTGCATCAACATAAGGTTAGTCTTTCTTGAAAATCACTCCAGTTTACACACAAATAGATTTTAGACAGCCACTGCAGAAATCTCCTTATAGCTTAATGCAATTCTGGAAAACAAGTTCAAACCTGTGCTAGAAAAAAAAAATCTTTGAAAATACAGCCGATTGTATTTCTAGATTATTAAAACACTTTGGATACATATGGTAAGTAAGCATTGCTGTTGGTATTTTCATTACAGCTCTTTGAAGAATGAATTTTGTATGATCCCATTAAAAAATTAGAACAAAATCTCTTTTAAAAAATTTAGAAAGGTAGAAGAATTCATTTTAACAGACTGAGCCCATTCATTTAGGAAAGAAACACAACAAAGAGATTTTAAGATATTTTTTGCACTATAAAATGTTTGCAAAAATACAATTATTAAAACAAGCAGCATTTACAGTGAAACTGTGTTTACATAACCTTCACATGAGATTCTGGAAATACCTGCTCTGTCTCTCGAAGTTTTGGTATTGTAAATTGAGTAGATATTATGTTTGTTCAAATGAGTTTCCAAAAAGGCCACTGGGAAGGCACCTGAGAAAGCAGCCAAACATTCTCCTAGTGCTGATCGTTGCCTGTGAAGTAACAAATACCATTAAGTCACAGACCTTTGATGATGGGCTATGTTGCAGAATAGTTGTAT
>VXBP01004233.1:15683-62041 GCA_013400115.1 Rhinopomastus cyanomelas
TGGACTCGATGATCTCTTTGGGTCCCTTCCAACCCCTAACATCCTATGATCCTATGATCCTATTCTTCCAAGATGAGCTCATCTCAATTTGAGTAAGTCATTACACTATGAAGTTCACCAACACAAAGTCAGCTAATAGAAACTGAAGTCCAGCAACCCTGTGCTAACAGATGATTGAAATCTTAAGACATAACATGTCAAAAGTGTCCTACAAACGAGGAAATTGCAGAGAAAATCCCAGGACACCACAACAAAGCTTTCTGTTCCATTATGTTCAGCTTTACTGCATTTACAATTATACTATCCAGAAAAAGCTACTGAGTAGACCAAACACAACTGTGATTTAATTTGAGTGATATGATTTTACTTACCTGAGAAATAGTAGTAGCATGGAAAATTGTTTCTACTGAAAAAACCTGACAGTCTGTACACAAACATTGCAAGTTTTCACTATCTTTCTCAATACAGAATAGCATTTATTTTATAATTGGAATTATTTAAGAATGTCAAAATTGTAAAAAAGCCTGTCTTCAGAGAGAAGTGAACTCCTATTACTTCATTTGGGTCCTTCTGGGGGTGTTTAAACTTGCTTTGGATTTCAGGTGATCAAAGCAGATCCCTGATATGCAAGAAATCCAGCAGTAAAATTTATTTCCATGCAAAAAAAATGAACAAACAAAAGCCTTCCAGACTGATTTTATGATTTAACAAGATTCATCAATTCATCGTCAGTCTATACTGAGATGTCAGTTTCATTTTAGCTACATTCTATCTGACTATTGATTTTGTTAAAATCTAACTTCATTTCCATTATTATTTTTCTTCCTTTCCCTTTTCTTCTTTTTCTCTGTATTAGATCTTCATAAGCAAAACATAAATCCATCACATACTCCTACCAAGAGCATGTTATGTCCTTTTACACTTGCTGTAATGGTCACAGAAAACCATAGACTAAATTGTTACTTACATTGATGCATTTTGTGTTAACTACAAACCCTGCATCATTTATTTGCCAAATAGTTTTATATCCTATGTGAAATTCATGATATATGCTTTTTCGTTGATGTGTATTTTGTTACTTATAAACATATTTCCATCAAGTAAGGATGGATCAGTCATGGAGCTGCTCTGGAATTATGTACAAGCTCATTTATTGGACACTGTACAGATATCTGAACTTCCTAGATTATTGCTGCCTACATCTGAAATGTGTGATTTTCTTTAGTCTTTCCTCAGGACAATGCTGGTCACTATAGGGCAACTCTTCAGTTTCCAGAGCTGAATTATTTAGGTACCTTTTTTAGCTGAACTTAATTTACATAGAACTTGGAGGGAGGTTACCAGATACACAGACATGCAAAAAACCCAACTATAAAGCCCCATTTGCCTGGGTAATTGAGAGAGAAAAATGATTGTACAAGCAACAAATTAAATTTAGGGTAATGAGAAAAAAATACAGCACAATTAAACAAAACATAAGGAGGAATTACAAGAGCTGAACTCAATATTTTTCACAATTCTCCAGTTGAATGTCAAACCAAGTGATATTTATTGCAAAGTCAGAATATTTTATTTGTGATTTTCTCTTTAGGAAACTTATGTTTACAAACATACACTGTATTCTTTTAAGTACAATAGAATAAATGCAGTTGCTTTCCACTTCATATCTGAGCACCATTTTTCTTTCAAGATAACTTCCCACTCACGAATTTTCCCGTATTCATTTCTAAACTGCAAATCTGTGAATCTAAATAGAAACACAAATATTAAGAGTAGAAGAGTTTTTCTGCTTACCGCTCTACATAGATACTTTTGCTTGTTCCCAGAGCATATAAACTGGACAATATTCTGTAACAGGACACCTGAACATCTTCCACTAAAGAGAAGAAAAAATTATAGTTATAAAGAGATTTATCTCTGCAATGCATTCTGTAGAATCAAAATATGTTTATAGCTAATTAATAATATGACACTATTAAAGGCAATCCACTGAAGTCACTCTCTCTCGTGTGGTCACCGAGAGTTTTTTACTCAAAGCATCCATTTACTTCAATACCAAGTCACCAGCTAAGACAGAAAACATTTCACTAGTGTACTAACTTCTGGAAATAATAGTTTATCATCTCTTTGAAATAATATCAAATTGCATAGTCTTATAATTTATTCATTTCATAGCTATAAAAAAATTTGCTAATTTTATTCTAGTTTGTCTGCAGCACTTCATAATTTCAGGAGTAAGGTGAATGTCTATTCTCATCACACTCAAATCCATCAATAGGACTCCAAATTTTCAAAACCATGTATCTTAATGCCATTTTAAATACTATTTTTTTGATTCTAAAAGAAAAAAATATAGTCTAATATTCTTTTCTTCTAGGTCCTTGTCTCCATTATTTCTGTAATTAAATTAGCTATACAGAGCAGAATGTCCTCTTTTCGTGTAGTCTAGACAGCAGAACTCTTGAGGAGTTTCTAAAATATGTAAAAGGAAAGTTTCACATTGCAGACTGCAAAATTTTGTCTTGTAGAGACAGGACTGAGAATTATAAAAGACAACAGATCTGCCATAATCAGAATATCTAAAGAAATCTGACATACAGGGTCTCATACACTCTTCCTTTCTCTCTTTCTTAATTCTTCAGGAGCTTTTACCAGTTTTCTTTAGGGTCTAAGATTCATCCCACCAAATTCCCCGACCACTGAAAGGAAGTCATGGTACAGAACCACATCTTTCTCATAGCATAACCTCACTCATACATCGTGCAAAGGAAAGTTAACATCTCACACTAGAAGAAAATGACCAAAAAAAATCTATGGTGAATTTATAAACAAAATCAAGGCTTCTAAGTGATGAATGACATCAACACCTGCCTACATACTTACACAAAGTCCAGTAAAACCTGAAGACTGTTCTAGGTTGGTTACAGCAACTTTTGACTCAAGCAATGACAATTTTGTGAAAGTGAACAAGAACTGAGTGTCTAGTACTGCTTATCACATGTCATTCCAGATGTTTTAGTAGCGTGGCACTTCTACATAATACATACATATCAAATCTTCCCCAAACTGGTGTTGTCCAATGTGCTCAAATAATGAGGACAGCACTGGCAGGAGAGCAACTGTGGTATAATTAATGATCTGTGTAACTCCCTTCGGCTGGTTTCGGCTGTGCGTAAACTGGCCTTGCTTAAGATTCTCCATTGTTTTCTCCAGATCTTCAGCAGCGTTGTCCAGAAATGCCCTCAGTGCCATCTTCACAGATTCCAGGCCAGTTTTCATCACAGTCCTGCAGAGCATACAAAAGGATGAAAAAGAAAAAAATCTATTAGAAAAGCATGGAATAAAGACTATTCTCCTGGCTTGTGTCAAATAGATAAAGGTTTGAAGAACAATCTTTCACCTTTCCATACCACTAAATCTCTTCATAGCAGAACACCCTACTGGAAAAACATTTCATAGGTATCCTGCAGAACACAAGGATATTTCCAACTGAGCAAATTAAACTCCTTTAGAATGTATAAACTGATTCATTTGCCTTCAGAGGGAAACACAAACCCTCCTACCAAAAAAAAGAATGATTTATGAAGAATATAATTTATGGCTCTATGAAGGAAAGAACTTAGTCTTTCCAACCTTGAGTCATATTTCTGCCTCCAGAATAATGAATGAGTAAAATCAACCAAATCTGTTAAAGTGTAAAAAAATAAATGCAATTGATAACTGGTTATGGTGTTATGCTATGTAATGATATGATCCAGGAGAACTATTATCTTGTTTAACCAACTCATTTACAGAGACCTTCTATTTAAGGAATGCACCCAATTAAGCGTGTGTGAAATAAATCCAAAGTGAAAATTCTTTTGTAAAGTGAATAAGAGTCCAGTTTATCTCTTTGCTTGTTTTAAAGATTTAATATACACAGTTTTAATGGAAATGTATTTAAACTTCTACAAGTCTGCTGTCAACACAGACAGTTGATTGTAAAATTAATGAAAAGCAACAGGTTACACGCCAACTTTTCAAGACTGTCACATCCATAAATCAAAAGTCACTCAACTGAACTTAGAAGTTCCATTGAATTTGAAGTGAAGGGGGTTTTCTTCTGTTGAAGTTAGAACCCAGATTAAGCTTGCAATGAAGACACTCTACAGACAGATTCACTGCATTCTATGTGTATGTAATTGTTGAATTTATTTTAATAACGTTGTAAAGAATACTATATGTCTATTGCTATTGTGTTTTTGGGACAAGTATATGATTAAAACCAGTTGAACTAACAGCCAACAGTTCCAAGGCACCATCATTCTGAAATTAAGCTGAAAGTGTAATGTGAAAGGATTGTTCTGCCAAACCCTAGTAATTAAAGATTCACCTACTTTGCTATGGGAATTCCTTTCATTCTATAACTGCTTCAGTTTTGAAATTCTGTACCATTAGATAGGTAGCTAACATTCGACAGCACGTTATTTTTCAAAGTTATTTTCTTTGTACATAAGAAAATACATTATTACCTTGCATCCAAGGTCTGGCCCAGTATGTGAAGACAGTTGACTATTGACGTTGCATCATTTCCTAAACAGGGAGGAAAATTATCAGCCAATTAAGTGTGTATAACATGCCTGTATCCCACTAATTACAACTCTGATTTCAATGAAAGACTAAATTTCATAGCAGAAGAGCAACTGAACTTCTGCATAATTTTAACATCTAAGTTACCAAACATGCATTTTGCTGTCTTAGCCTTGTTTGCACAAATGCAGTAACTAGAGGCAATAAAGCATCTCTCATCAAATAGCTGAGGCAGTCAAAATAGAAGCACTTAAATGTGGGGTTATTTAGAGCTGCAGTGTGTTGTCTGGTTTTCATTAAAGGTCTATAAATTTTGCTTTAATTGAGTCAAGTTTATCTGAACATCTCTGTTCTTCCTCACAGTGATGTAAAAACTGTTAACTTCTGCAAGCTGCTACTGCAGGAAGAGGACATTTATATAAAATAAATATTAATAATTAAGGTGTGATAGGATCAGAAGCAGTGCACATGAATAACAGTCTCTAACATGATATGCTTCTCCCATAACCAATTTTACTGAGTTACTTATGAAAAAAGACAATTTGCACACAACATGTCTAATAGGAATATGTATATCCCACCTCTGGAGCACAAGCCACCTGTAAGCACACTTTTAAAACCCAGAACACACTTAGCTACACAGGTTTGACCCACAGCTCATTCAATGTATTTATTTTCCCAAAAAAAACCCAAATCTGCAAAAATCAAAATAACTTTTCTTAGAACTTCTCAATTGAAAACAAAAAAAGGAGACAAATTGAATGTTTGAGATAACACAGATTTCTGAAAATACTGTTGTCCACACGGAGTTCTATATGTTCTCACTGGTGGTTCTTTCACTTGAAATATAGGTGAACACACAACTAGAACTAGTGGCTGTTTCAGTGAAACAGAGATTAAAAAAGATAAATTCCAAGAAGGGAGTGGGAGGTTTATTGCAGCACTGAGAATGTTGTGCTGTGCTGTCAAATGAGGAAGTATTATTGTGGTGTTCATCCACAGTAGATTAAAAAGACTTAAAAAGACATCTGGGGACAGCCAGGAAGTCTCTTCACGCTGGCACTGGCAGTCATGTGATGATATAATGAGCAGATGAGAAAGCTGAAATTGCCTGAAAAAATCCTACAAACCCCCTCCCCAAAAAGATTAATCATTTTGACAGCTCCTAATATTTTTTTCCCTTACTATTTTAATGCTCTAGTGATATGGGTGCCAGAGCTGATGAGGACAATGGCTCATGACTATACTAATGGACAGCAGGGATTGAGGAAACCCAAACATTTCAAGAGCTGTGTATTTATCAGGAACCAGCTACTTTTCACACTTCAATCAGGGGCAGAAATTAATCTAGTTATTCTGAACACCAGATAAGCTTTAGGAAGTGTAATCTGACTGATATAATAGAGTTTGGTCAGGTTTATCCATAGATTAGTGAGTGCAACGACTAATCCAAACGTGCCAAGGCCACTGGTAAACCATGTCCCTAAGCTCCAGATCTACACAACTTTGAAATGCATTCAAGGACGGCAATTCAACCCCCTCCTTGGGCAGCCAAGACCTGACAACCCTTTCAGTGAAAAAGTTTTTCCTTATCTCTAACCTAAAATTCCCCTGGGCACCTTGAGGCCATTTCCTCCTGTTCTGTCTCTCAATAAAGACGTTTTTCATAGTGTCTAATCTAAACTTCATGAGTTAAAGAGGTTTAAAGGCTAAAGGTATCTCAGGAGCTAGTACAAATATTAGTTTTATGGTTGGATCACCATTATCAGGAATTCCAAACACAGCTGATCCCATGAACAGCACAACTCATTTTCTTTAATAATCTGAGGTGCAGTCTTACAATTTTTATTGTAAAACCACTCTGGCTATTGATTCCAGGATGCCTTAATGGAAGGACACTTACAAATTCAGGATGCCTTAATGGAAGGACACTTATAAATTCAGGATACCCATAGGCAAAGAAATTCTTCTCTTTCTTTTTAGGAACTCCTCTGATTCAGTTCTCAAAGTTCCCAAAAATCTGTGAGCCAAGCCAGACCTTTCATGATCTAACAATTTACTTATCCTGATTTTTATATCAGATTACATGATACACCCATTGGTCTGTATTACCACTATCAAGATTTTTTTAAAAACAATTACCTACATACTTATAGAGAAAGACTGTCTTATTGTAGAGTTAAACAATACAAAAAGTAAATCAAACTAGTCACAATTTTTTTTTAATTAAGAAAATATACATCCAAGTGCTCAGCTTAACAAAATTATTCACTAAAAACATTCAAATTCAGCCCACTAATAATAATCAAAGTAAATCAACACAGTCATACTGATGCACAGCTACACCTCTCAAAATCGAGTTCCACAGTGTAAAGAAATGATAACTTCGACTCCATAATCTCAGCAACACTGCTGGATGCAATTTCAGTCCACTCTGGAAGTGTTGTGTGTTTAATTTTCCATTTCATCAAGATTTCCACAACCAGATTAAGCAACATGACTTTTACTGATGACTTCACACACACAGCTCTGTCTTTTGAAGTATCATTCATATTCACAATAATTATAATTGCCCAGTGTCTATAAATGCTGTTACTGAGCAACTCATGCTCCTTCAAGATGCCTACAAAATGCACAAGCAATGTTGTAGACCCCAGCTGTGTTCTAAGACTGTTCTTACGAGCACTTTCCTAGCTCTACACTGGTAAAGCATGCTGTAAGGTAACTCTAACTCGATTTAGTAGGTTCACAGTAAATTACCATGGCCCAGAGTCTTACCATGATCTTGTCATAACTGATGTATGTTGGCATAAAGAATTTGACTGTTAGTGACTGCACAGTAAGAAAATAGTTAAAAAACAAACCATAGCTATAATGAATGATTAGTTGATCTCATCTGACATCTTCTACCAGTCCAACCCAGACCAACACCACGGAATAAGCAAGCAGAGATGTGGAATGGAAAACATCTGTTCTTTAGCACTGAAGGAAGTTACACTGACCTAGATGTCTATGTTCGATTGTTACTCATTTTAGAAAAAAAAAGTCAGATAAACAAATTCACACAACAAATAAGATTTGCTAAGTTTTAATAGTATAACTGAGCCAGTTCATTCTTTGAAGAAACAACCTAGGGTATAAGCCAGAGCTTTTACATGTTTAGGAAATACTCCACCCTTAGGAAAAAGCTGCAACAATGATACATGGCAGCAGAAACAACCCTGTTCCTCCCACGATCTTTAGGCTTTACAGGTAAATACACTCAGCTCCTCCCAAAACACATTTAAAAGCAACATCCCAAAATAAAGTCTCATCTGTCTTCTTAGCCTGTAAGCTTTTTAAACACCACACTGATATAGCAAGTTCCTTCCCTTCAAATGGAATAAAATATGTAGGAATGCAGTTAGAGGCATGTTATCTTAATCAAATTCTAATCTGCTAGCTAATTACCCAGTTGGGTATGATCATGGATGCTGAAGTTTGCAATGTGTCCGTCACAGAAGCTACATATGCAGAGGATGAGCTACTTCACCCATCCTAGCCTTATGGCATAAGGAAAAATTGCAGAGCGTATGACTGTGCCACACAATTTTTTAGAATGCATATGCTTGATTCAATTTCAAATTTTACTTCAATTAAGTGATTTTCAAACAGCATAAGACAAACACCGAGCTCCTGCTAAATTCACGTAAGATTGCACGCATGCGTATATGGAGTCAAGCACATCTTAGGAGCGTTGAAGAATTGCACAGGGTGTAAACTAAGCATTTCCAGCCCACTACGTATTTTCCTTGATGGCTTTTCAACACAAAAGTGTTTTATTCCCCAAATGATTTAGACTAAAATAACAAAATTAGTACATGTTTTTGTGATGAAATCCAAATATTAGTCAAGAAACAAAAAAACTAAATTAAAAAACCAAACTCAAACTGGTAATTACAAAAGCCTTTTTGTTCCATCTAATACATTCTGTGATCTACCAGCCTAAACAATTAGTGGTCTGTGAAGAGCATGCACTTCAGCCATGCAGCATGCAAGAAAGCAGCACATAACACAATGCAAAAATGGCAAAGAAAACCAAGTGATGGCCATGCTAGTATTTGTCAAGGGTCTCCTTACCAAACAGTGAAATCCTATGCCTGACAAGAACTCCAAGTTTGCAGAACAGGCTGAAGACAAAAAGAAAAAGAGGAGAAGGGAAAAGGAAAAAAAATAAATTAGGGAGGGGAGGAAGAGGGGAGAAGAAAGAAAAAAATAACAGCTGATATATGAGCAGGAAAAGCAACATGATGTCACGCAGAAAGAATCAATTATCTTGAGCAGAATGTGGGACAGAGTACTAAAGAAAGATATTTTAAGTGCATATCCTTAACAAACATGGTTAAATAAGCACATATTGTAATTAAAGAAACAAACAAAAAATCAAAAGCAAAGCTAATTAATATAAAAGCATCCTACATGATAACTCACAAAGAAAAAGGAAATAACCGTCAAGGCTTTATGAAGTAAAATGCAGTCAGGGTGCTATTCAGGAATAGCACTGACAATTTGAAAAGAAAAGGTAAGGAAATCAGGTTAATTGAAGCATTTGATGGCAAATTAACAAGTCCAATTCAGATCTTGTCATTTTGAACACGGTGAGCATCTCTTTACAAATATATTGCTTTTTAAACACACTTGACATGAGAAATAGCCTCTTACGCGGTTAAAAAACAACAAAAATGGATGTGGTTGATGGTTTCATTTCCCATGTTTCAATTAGTTCCTGGCTGATGAGCAATGCCTCATTTGGAATAATGAAGAATGAAATCTGGGGTTAACTCATAGAAGCAGGAGCACACTGCCCCACCCAAACTGACCTGACCTCTAGGTTTGGGAGGGGTTAGCTCAATCTTCATGAGCCAGTTCAGTCTGAGAATTTCTTTGAGACCAACATCAATGTTGGCACTATATTGATGCTGCAAAATCCATAATCTGTTATAAATGACATGAACAATATCATGTCATCTTTATTAAGTTATTTAATTATTCAGCACACGCTCTAGTAATCAGCCTCTGATTTAAAAGCAAAAGACACTATAAGCATGTCTGCAACAGTTTATGGATGAGATCTGAACACTTTGTTCCATTGGCAGACAAGGGCATGATGCCAAATGCAAACATTTCTGTCCAGATTCAGACCAGCCAGAATAATGTGGTGTTGAATACAGCTAATTAGCCAGTGCACACTGATCCACTGTAGCAGCAGAAACTGCACTGTTGTAGAAAGGAGTCAGGTTGGTGAATGCTCAGGGATTTGTTTGCTTTTTATTTCATGAGGCATATATACTATATTTTATGAGGATCCTTATTCATCCAAGTCAACATTAAAAGCTGTACAGAAGCATGTTAGCATGGTATAAATCTTGTGTCCATTAAACAGCTCACTATTTATCTTGGGTTTTAAAACACAAATGCTTCTCTACTGATTCAGCAGATGCTACGTTTTCACAAAGCCAGAATCTATCATCTCCAGTGTAATTAGTTTAGGTTAAATAAATAAATTGAAATGTCCAAATAACCATACTTAGATTGATGTCCAGAGCTAATTCTATACAACTGCAGTAGAAAAAGGGCTTCTAAGATGGTCTCAGGGAGGACAAAATGCAAAGAGCCCGATCCTGGAGGCTGGCCCCAAATAAGATGGACTGTGTTTCAACAAGACCCCTGACCCATCTTTGCCTGCAAAACAGGTCTGAATTCAGTGTATTTGCTGAACACAGATTGTTTATTGTAGCTGTGAACACTGTCACTGCATTATCAATACCCAAATTATACACTTCCACATCTTAACAACTGCCAGCTTATCTTCACTGAAAAAAGAAAGTATCCAGGAACTGTCTGTGACTTGAAGGAAATCCTACGTATGGCTTGCACTCCAACAAATCTAAGGGGAAAACCCAACAGAAATTCAGCTTGAGGGCTTTAAACTAGATTCAAAAGGGGGTGGGATTGTTGCTGGGTGTGTATCAGTGAACTCCAGTCTTAATGAAAACCAGACAGTCACCCACTGTCCTAGGGTGAAGTCAGAGCACTCAGCTCGCAACCTGAGATGTCTGTACACCAGTGCACGCAGCAGGGGAAACAAGCAGGAGGAGTTAGAAATGTGTGTTCAGTCAGGTGATTATGATCTAATGGTAATTACAGAGACCTGGTGGGACAGCTTGCATGACTGGAATGTGGTCATGGATGGCTATGTCCTTTTCAGGAGGGACAGGTCAGCAAGGCGAGGTAGTGGAGTTGCTCTTTACATGTAAGAGAAACTGGAATATATTGGGTTCTGTCTTGGGGCGGATGAAGAGAGAGTTGAGAGTTTGTGGGTGTGTATTAAGGGGCAGGCTGCCATGAGTGACACTGTTGTGGGTGTCTACTACAGGCCACCAGATCAGAATGAGGAAGTTGATGAAGTCTTCTACAGGCAGCCTCACAGCCACAGGCCCTACTTCTCATAGGGGGTTTTCACTACCCTGATACTTGCTGGAAGTCCTACTCAGCCCATCATCTACAGTCCAGGAGATTCATCCAGTGCATTGGTGACAATTTCCTGATGCAAATGGTGGAGGAGCCCTGCAGATCTTGTACTCACCAACAAGGAGAGTGTGGTTGAAGCAGTGAAGGTTGAGGGCAGCTTTGGTTGCAGTGACCATGAGATAGTGGAGTTCAGGATCTCATGTGGCAGGGACAAAATACCTAGCAGAATCACAACCCTGGACTTCAGGAGGAACAACTTTGGCCTTTTCAAGCAATTGCTAAGGAAAACCCATGGGACAGGGTACTGCCAGGTAAAGGGGCCCAAGATAGCTGGTTAACATTCAAGTCTTGGGCTTTGAAGCCAAACATCACACCATTTCAACAGGTAGGAAGTCAAGGAAGGGAGCCAGAAGACCTACGTGGTTAAACAGGTTGCTGCTGGGCAAATTAAGAGGAAAAAAGAAAGTCTATAGGTCATGGAAGGAGGGGATGGCCACTTGGGATGATTGCAAGGCTCTAATGAGAGAATGTAGGGATGCAACAAGGAAAACCAAGGCCTCCTTTACAAGACAGGTCAAGGGCAACAAAAAGGGCTTCTTCAAATACACTGCAGGTAATACTAAACCTAGAGGCACCATAGGTCCCCTGCTGAATGAAGTGGGTGCCCTGAAGACAGAAGATACAGAGAAAGCAGAGATAGTGAACACCTTATTTGCCTCTGTCTATACTTCTGGGGGCTGTCCTGATATCAAGCCCCAGACTGCTGAGGAACCAGAGGAAGTTGGCCCAAGAGAGGATCTTTTTACTGGGCCGTCAGTTCAGGAACCTCATGAACGTACACAGCATATGGGCAAAAGTCCTGAAACTGTACAGCAGAACTGCTGATGTATCCATGCTTGACATATTCCAGAAGTATGGGGTTAACTGGCATGACTTCATAACTGCAAAAATATTGTTATCCAGGTCATTACAGGCAGAAAAACAGCAGCTCAGAGAGTTGAAAATTATCTAGGTAGATGCACTTTGATGAAGTTTTTGAATTCTTTGAAGAATGCCAAGCTGCACATTAGATTAGTCCATGAGATGACAGGATGAAGAAAGGCATTACTTATGCTTAGTACTTTTGCTAGGAACCTAACTCAGCATTTATACTATCTTGCAAATATTGAGAGTGCATATGTTCCTCAGCTGGCTGTCAGCCTCAAAGTCTAGCAGTGCTGTTTCGCATGGTTCAGGACCCAGCAACTCCAGTACCTACAGGTATGCAGTAGGTCCTGTGTGAAGCTCGTAGTCCACCCTACTAAATGGGGAAATACAGTTTTTAAGACAATCAGAAGCGAAATTAAGTGAAAATATACCTTAAGCATGTTGCATGAAAAAAAATTTGATAACTTCCATGAAAGGATCAAGTGAATATTTCTTTCATATTACTACTGTTACTACTATATAGAAAAACGAAAGAGGAGAAATAATGCAACTCACACTGATATTTAACTTTTATGGTGGATGGTAATAATGGTACCTAAAGAAACTCAGTTACAAAATCTAAAATCTACCTTGATATTTGCAGGAATAGTGAATTCAGTACATTTCTGTTTCCAAGAGTGAAAACTGGGGCTGCAGACTATGCAACTGATGTTATTGTTGAACATGATGCTAAATTTGTTTCCTACATGCTCAGATTATCAATGCTACCTTTAAAACAACACATAATCAAAGTCCTCTCTTCATTTTATACAATGAATTTTTCTAACAATGAATTATACAATTAATTGTACCATGAATTCTCCTTTTCTAATATTCCCACAATCATCTGCTGCTGTTTAAAGTCAAACACAGGTATGCACAGACATTAATATTGTTTAAAGCTTTACCTTGTCACCATTTCTTTCTCTTTATTAGATGCATGGCCTCCACTGCTGAGGGGCCTGCTTGCTGATGATAAGAAATACAGGCGATGGTTTTTAAAATACTGATCGATCAAAGGGAGCACCACCTGGAATTATACCAGAGAGGAGTTGTTATTATTTGGGCTTTCTTTACTGTGTATTTACTCTGCGTGAGTCACACCTAAACACAGGTGAGAAATACGTTTTCTGTTTTAAAATCTCTATGTGTTTTTACTTGATGTGTATTTCTCGCTGAATTTATTTTATATTGAAAGCATTTAAAATGTTATCAAGAAGACAGCAGAAAATAGTTTGACATTATCTCTGGGACCTGATTTGTAATTTTTTCAGGAGTACAAAGCAGAAAGTATTTCATTCTGTCTCACAATTTTCCAGGATCACAAACTCAGACATAACCGTTGCTGTTTGTGTCTTGTAATGCGAATTTAGGGAAAAAAAACCACGTGAAACAGTCAGTGTTTCAATGGCAGTTTGTTCTAGAACCAAAAACATTCTCACTCATTTAATGCCTTATCCACAGAAGTTTTCCTGTTTCTTGCTCGTGATGATCATTGCTCAGGGGCCAGTGTACGTGACAGTCGGGAGAGATCCAAAGGAAGCAGCCAGTAAGAGAACATAAAATTGCTTCCTTTCAGGAACATGGGTCAAAAGTAGGTAGAATGTTGGGTTCTGAGTCAATGAACTTGATAAAAAGCACCACACAGACTTCCAGGTACTTTAAGGTATCGAGATTAGACTTAACTGCAAGGGTTAGATACCCAGGTACTAGTACATTCTGAGGTCTGACCAGCTGCAGGTTTGCAGAGAAGTACCAGAGGGTCTCAGTGGAGAGCACTCACACAACAACAGCCAACAGCATCCTGGCTTGCATTAGACACTGTGTTGTCAACAGGTCCAGGGAGGTGATTATTTCTCCCTACTCAGCACTAGTGAGGAGACATCTGAAGCACTGTGTTTGGGTCTGGGCTCCCCAGAACAACAGAAAAATGCATGTACTGGAGAAAGTGTCTAGTAAAGTGCCACAAATATGATGATGGAACTAGAGGATCTTTCAAATCCAGATTGTGGAACAACTGAGGACAGTCTGTGGGATGTGGGACTCTTCCCTGGAGAAGAAGAGGTCCAGGGAAGATGTCATAAACGTGTTTATTTATTTAAAGGGAGGGTGCAAAGAAGATGGATCCAAATTCTTTCAGTTGTGCCCCATGACAGCACCAGAGACAATGGGCAAAAACTTGAAACAGAGAAGACTTCCTCTGAATATATGGAAACACTTCTTTACTATGATGGTGACAGCACTGGCACGAGCTGCCTAGAGAGCTTTTGGAGTGTCTGTCCTTGCAGCTATTCAAAAGTCATCTGGACCTAGTCCTGGATAACCTGCTGTAGATCATACTGCTGGAGCAGTTAGAGTGGTCGACCACCAGTGAACCCTTCCAACCTCCAAGAACTATAATTCATATTTATCTGCCTGAAAATTGTAAGACAAAAAATTAGACTAAGATTTAGAATTAGTCTAAGCCACTAAACAGAAAATGTAGGGACACTATGAGTAACTTAAAATTAGTAGCTGCATATCCTGAAGGAAATAATGAGAACAAGAAAACAGTTCTGTATTTTGTTTTCCACACCTATATTTCATCCTACAGTATTTTCAATCTAATTTTTTACTAATGTTTTTAATTAACAAAATAATAAAAACACAGAAAAATGCAACTAAAACAAAAATATTCATGCTCATTAACACTCTCACACTTCAACTACTTAATACGTGACAGAAAATAAAGATATACTGTACTTTGGCAAAAAACTTGATTTCTTGTTCATACGGGAAGTGCTCTCCTTTGCCTCTGCTGCCACCATCTGCAGAGAGAAGAAAATTAATCTCCCCATCACATGTCCTAGTTACAGTCTACTCTTTCTTTTTTCCTTGTTGAATGTACACAAATAATACTGGTTATCTATAGATGTAGATTCAACATAACACTAATGGTACAAACACAAGTTAATCTGGCAGGTTTTATATGAGATAATCTCATAAGAAGAAAAGATACAGCAATTATAAGACATAAAAAATTATTTTTAAAATCTTCATAAAACTTCAAAAACTTCAGAAACTCATAGACCTTAAACATGGATATTTTTGTGAGATGGAAACCTGGTCCTAGGTTTGTACTTTTCTAGTCTAGAAACCTGAACTCAGATTCTAACAGAATACCTTTCTCTAGTCATTTTAAGGGGAAACAGAATTACCCAATTTAACTAACAATTTGTGGATTTTCTCTAAAGAACAGAATTCATGTTTAGAAATACCCAACTTAAATTATAACTACACAGAAGTTGCATCAGCCACAATTTTAGGCTTTTACTGCTCATGTAAGAAGCTATCTCTTGTCAAACTATTTTCTAAAAAATCTTTAACAATTGCAGATCAACAGACCAAGTTAAATCCTTTATTTTATGTTTTATGAAACACATGCACATCAAAGAATATGTGGATTATGTAATTTTCTAAAATTTATCTTCTTCAACTATAGGAAATTAGAGGGAAAACTCCTTGTCCCAGAATATAATTTTTTAAATTTTGTAGTTGTTTTTATAATATCAAACGTTTTAGTTAATGTTTCTTAAGAAAATGCACAAGGTATACTATACCAAACTCCAGAATGTACTGATGGGCCTCATCCACGTATCTTATAAGTTGCTGAAGGAAACTGTAGGCAAAGCGTTTCTCAATGGAAGGTGTGTCTAATTCCAGATCCTTCAGTCCTCTGAAAAAGATGACAACTTTCATACATACAGAGGATCAGTAGTTTTATCGCTATGCTGTCTGACACCATTTTCTCTAGCAGTGATTAACCATTAATTAGTATGAGAATCGTTCTGTGTTCGAACACTAATTGAAGCATTGAGCAAACTGATAAGATACAACTCTGAATGATTTCAAGACTGGAATGGCAACTGCCAAACTGGCTGGAAAGAAATGTGTGCAACACATGGTGTTGCAGAAAGTCAAGTGGTAACAGATCAAAGGAAAACATGAATCAGATGTTTGTTTGTTTAGAAAATAAGGTAGTCACTGTGGTAGGCAACAGGTATGAGTTCAGCTCCATAAAGTTCCACACTTGCCTAGCACAGGAGGATGGTGCAGTTAGGTCAATAGTTGATCTGAAATATATTTTCCAACCTGAAAGATTCTATGATTCTGTGATGTAGCTGCATCACGATCTATTTACTAGATGATAGATGTGTCAAGTTAATGATTATACCATCCCTCACAACCTTCCACTCCTCCAAATACCAAAAGCTTGAGTGAGAAATAAAAAAAGTAGTCCAAAAGGAAGACAACCTTGAATACAGCTGAGGAGTCTTTTGTCATTTTGACAGGGGATGAGAAAAACCTTTGGTGACTGACATCTTTATACACCTACTCTACCGAAGGGAAGTAAATTAACTTATCCCAGCTACCTCGAAACACTGTACCTGGAACTATTAGATTAGCCATTGTACTCTACAAATGGGCTGAATGTCACAAAATACAAAAGAAAGGAAGTAGGCAGATTTTTAAGTAGGTGTGTTAGGCTAATTAATTCACAATTATCACTCGAGGCTTTTCATTCATTCACTAATGTTCAAGTCATGCAAAGCTTAGATATGCTTTCAGCCTTTCCTAGTGACTCACATTTCCTAAGCCACATTGATGAGGCTGAAAAGCCTCCAATTTAATACAAAATTGTACTCCTGTTGTATTCAGTAAGTAAATACACATATATATAAAAACTAAATGGAATAATGTATGTTTTTCTGCAGAGAATATAATGTATATATATTGAATGATGAACGGTCCGCTGATTATTAGACTTCTCCTCTATCAATAAATTTATACATTGGATTGTTAACCAAAGAAAAACATTTTAGAAACATCTCTCTTCACCTTCAAAGTAGTTTAAAAACACCACAAATTAACTCAGTTGAAAGAAATTAGTAGTAGATATTAGAAACACAACTGTCTGTGTTATCAAAGCATTTGCCTAGAAATTATCAAAGAGAGGAGCCTGTGCTTGACCTGTAATCAAGACTTAGTAATTCTGCCACAGGAGAGACAGAAGAGAGAGATTCTGCAGAATTCTGCCTGTGCCTTATAAAGGCCCTGCTACAAACTCCATAAACCACTTCCTTCATACAAGAAATGGTTCTGCATGAAGGCACTCAACCTTAGCCCAGGTACTGTAACCTAAAAACAGCCATAGATTGTTCTTTACTTAAAAACCTCAAAAGGCTACTGAGGAGTATTAGAAAATTTCTGTGACATTAATACTCAACAGAGGATTACCTGGAGACAACATATCCATTAATCTGCAGAAATTTCAGAATATCCTGTGCTTTTTCTCTGTCCTTAGCTTTTTCTTTGGCTGTGAGTGTATCATAAGGAACAAGAAGAGGATGGTTGCCTCCTCCTACTATGGAACATGGAGAGAATTAAAACATATTTAAAGAGCTGTGTATTGACATAGGAAGTCCATTATGTAAAACATTATCATAATAACAATCAATACAATAATAATAATACTACACACCATATTAGTGTAAAATCTAGTCTGAAATAAGAAATCTAAAAATATTCAGATAGAAAACTTAGACATGAATAAAAATGCAGTTCTGACATAATCAATTGCTGCAGGTGCCAGGTAAATAAGTTGAATCTACTGCAAAAATTCTTAAATAAGAAAAAAAAAGTGATTAGCAGTTAATGACTACACATTACAATTAGAACTTCATTGAATGCAATTGAAAATATTATTATCAAACCCCAGGAAATTCTGTGGGTAATGACCAGACTTACTGCATAATTAAAAATATATTACAGTAAGTCTAATAATAATCAACTTCAAGGCAGTCAATTACTAAAGGTCAATGTGTAGATGACAATATGCTGGTTTTCCAAATCCTGTTTCCCCCATGTGTAAAGACAAAGTTATATAAAGTTCTATGCAAACAAAGTAGCATGCAAAAAAAGAGTCTAGTTTTAACACAGGTATATTCACAGAATGTGAGAGGTTGGAAAGGACCTCGAAAGATCATCTAAGTCCAACCCCCCTGCTGCAGCAGGGTAAGCCTAACTTCACCAGGAGCTCTTACATTCAGTACCATAAAAACTTCCAAACACTAAAAATCACCAAATAATTATGAAAAGATACTTTGTTGTTTCTTCTTTGTCAGTTTACATATTTTGTTCCTTTCCTTTTTCCAACTGGTTTTCTCAAATCCATGACCCAAGCTAATCATCAAGAATTTACAGTACAGTAAATATGTGCAGTTAATATTACCTTTGGCTTCAAGCTCTGTTTTCTTTTTCTTTGCCCATATGTTATGGTAGTTCTCTGCCATCATTTCAGCCATAGCCTTAGGAAAATGGAGAGCTTAGTGATATGTGTTCAACGGTTAAACCCCCCAAGAACAAGTTTTCTGGTTTATATTAAATAATAAGGTCAATACAATTGCACTGGAATGGTTTCAGCATTAAACTCTCCTCCAGTTTGTACAGTATGTAAGCACATTTTTCCTATAGGGACAAACTATTTATGAGAATGAGAAAAATAAGCCATTAAGAAAATTGACAGGCTGTCAGTGTTTCTGACTTACATGCAAATCTCTGGAGAGGGTGACATTGCTCATGTCAATTGCTCGAGGAGTGTAACCATGGGCTGTATCTACAGAGATCTGAACAAGTGTGCAAAGACATTCACGTTACTGAAAGCAGTGAAGGAACATAAGGAAAACGTCATTTGTATCTGTCTGGAGAAGAAAACAACTCTATGTAGCCCAACTGAAAACACATCAAGGGTGAGAAATACAATTGAGAGTTAGCCAAAGGGCTACCTATTCTGTTCCCCAAATCAGACAGCGATAAAACACAAATCCCCCGCATTCCACTGCAAGCTTCACATGAACTTTTTAAAGATTTGAACTCATTGTGAGTAATGCTGTATCAAAGTTATGACTGAATTCTGCATTTTCTTGATTTTTTTTTTTTCAGCAGGCAAACTGTCAAACAAGAACAGAAAAGTACAGCTTTGAATTTGGCTTCTCAAGCCTATTTCTACATGTACAAATAAAATCTACTAAATACATATCTTCTTCCTTCTCTCTGTCCTCCCCACACAGTAAATACCTCCAGGTTTAATTTTTGGTTTTTTCTTTCTGATGGCTAAACTTGTCACAGGTTTCCTCATTACATCAGTGAAAATGTTCTAAGAAAGATAAAGAGCAACAGATTCCCTGATACAGGAACTATGGCTAGAAAAGAGGCATTTCTGGGTATCCCTATGGATGCTGCTGTGATAGACAAAATCATGTCCCCCACAGGTACATCTTTCTTTAGAAAGAAGAGTGTCAAGAATTTTATTACTATAATTAAGTGCTGAGTTATTCATTCTAATGTACTCCTTATGCTCAGAGATATTTCTCTGTGTCTGGTATCTAAAACCCCTAAATGTGAAGAAATTGGGAAGGTAAGTACAACATGCAACTACAATATATAGTTCAGCCTACTTGAAGCCCACTTTCTAGTATCTATAAAGAGTGGAGAAACAGGTTCAACTACTCATTTTTCACAAGCCTATCACCACTTACATGTAGAAATAGTACAGAGCTGAGTGGAGAGAAGGTAAGATCTTTCCCCTCCACTTTATCTCCATATAGTTTGGTTCCATGTGTGTCTGTGCAAATGAAGATGGTATTTTCTCCCCACCCTAGTTTAAAAGTACGTAGAGCTCTAAGATAATATAGCTCCAGTATTTTCCCATTTTATTCTTACAGAATTTTTTGCTGCATTAACTTAACATTTGTTGGGTTTTTTTTCATGTGTTTTTAAAAAACATTTATTGACACACTCCATTGGAACAAGGGGAAAAAGTTATAGTTTCAGTGAATAGAAATCCAAACAGATCTTCAGAGTGGTACATCCCTTGTGGAAGTTTTATGCTAAATGTTTCACTCAATCACTTGTAAAATCAAAGATTGGAGATCAGACTCTTCATTTTGTAAAAAAATATAAGTTTTTAGTAAAAAGACTCACTTGACTGGTCTGAGAGATGCGCCGCGTTCGATTATACAGTGCCATGGAGTCTCCTTCCCGTGTTCTTTCAATTCGCCATCCCCACGCCAGCATAGTTTTCAGTGATTCTTTGATTGGCCATCGATAAATTTCTTTCTCCTGGAAGAATACACAATAATTGTTTATCACATAGACGTTCAGAGCGAAAAAACCAAGTGCTGGGGTTTTGCCCTGGTTATATTGAGATGGTCTTCTCCAACCTAAATGGTTCTCTGCAAATATACTGAAATCAACCCTTATGGCCCTGAGATACAAATGCACCAAATAAGATACTAACTTTATTTATCATTTCAGAAATGAGCAGAATTCTGGTCCTGCAGGAAGCAGATGATGACAGGGATAATCATGCTAATGACATTGAAAATTGGAGCATCAATGATCAGAAGTAGTGCTGTGTTATGTCTGCTACACGAAACAAAAATCACAGTCACAAAAACATTAGAAGTGTCTATGTTGGAAGGGATATCTGAGTATCACCTGTCTCAGCCTCCTGATGAGATCCAATAAGCAAACCTAAGTGGGCTTTGCCCTCTTAAAGCTTAACAAACCCAGTTCCATCAGCCTTGCTCCATTTTGCAAGTTCTTCAGCTTTCTAACAAATTTGATGGCTCTCTGCTGGAGACTAGACAAAGACTAAACCTAACCTTCACTAAGCAGGTAGCATTCCTCTATGAATTTACTGAGAAACTATGCTGACAATATGAAACTGCAGTTTCACCGTAAGTTCTGTCTGTCGTGTGAATTCAGCCATCAAGAAAAATAGGTTGAGTGACTTTTTTGTTGTACAATAGAACATTTCTGTCACTCAGTGAGATTTAAAGGAAGCTCAAAATCTCACATGTGTCACCTTAGCTGATATATTCTAAACACAGGGGGTTTTTTAAGTGGTACAAACACAAGGTGCCATTTTCCCAGAGAAAGACACAATCTTTCAGTTACACTGGATTTAGTGAATGTCCAAATTTCTTACCTTCTCAGATAGTAACTTGTACTGTTTCATTAGTGGTTGCACTTTTGCAGATTCAGAATATGTTTCACCATACGTCCAGCCATTAGCAAACTGAAAACAGAGAGGGGAAAAAAAGGGGAAAGCAAAAAATTTTGAAAAAAAAAATCTGATTTTTATTGGTACAAAGAAGCTGAACAATCCTTCTGCAAAGTTGTCCTCTTACAATTTCTTCCTTTCTACTATTTTGTCAACATTTTCTCAACCAACATCCACATTATCTGCACATAATAAAATTAATTATTTAAAATATCATCTTTGTTAAAATTACTGATTACACAAAACTACATTTCAATACCTTTCTCTTTAAGACATTTATATAGAACAGAACACTGTGACACAGTGAGAAACTATTTTTAATACTGGACACGCAAACTGCACCAAGAAACACAAAGTAAAGAAATTCTGTGATTAAAAATACAACATTTCAAGTCGATGATATTCTTCAACATTTAGCAATTACATTTACCCAGTAGTCAACGATAGAAATAATGAAATGGTATTTTGAAATACTCATGTGTACTTAGAGAAATTGCCCCCAAATGCATTTAAAGAAGATACGGGTTTGTATCTTACCTGTGTACCAATTTGTAGCATTATGACAAATAATATCAATAGTAAAGTATTTTAATGATTAAATGGGTGCAAATAAAAAAATCTGATTTAGCTTTAACATGAATTTAGATTTTACCTTTTCCATTGACCATTTGTCATGGGAATGTTCTGCATACTTGTTAATGAAATATTCCAGTTTTTCAGGGATTGTAATGCTGAAAGAGAAGAAAAAACCCAGGCATTGTCTCACAAAAAATGTCACTGCTTTTATGCTTAAGAGAACATACAGATAAATAATTAGTAGTGTAAATATTCATTCAAGCCATCTTACTGTGCTCTGTTTCCTCACATACCATTTTCTCCAAGCTCCAGTTAAATACAGAAAAAAAAAATCAGAGTTATTTAATGAGCACTGAATCAGAACCACAGCTGTTCTAGGAATTTCACTTCTTTGAGGTATATGTGCAGGAAAAAACAAGAACCCGTGCTTCTTGCCACATACTTCTACTACGAGCATTCCTTGAGATTCAACATATAATAACTACAGCTCATAGTTTCAGCAATATGGTGGTAGTTTACTGCACATGTCCACTATGAAGGCAGTATGCTAGCAGTACTTTTTGAAACACATCATCTATTTTCTATAGTTCTAAAGATTTTAGAGTGTGATTGAAGCAATATAACTTATGGCAACCCAAGAGAACTTATTTTTCAATGCCCTTAACTTAAAAATATTAAAATCCTTGTTAAAGATAGAAAAATCCCACAAATAAATACAGGAGCCACGCTCTTCTCAATGTCATCTAGGGACAGTGGGTGTGAGCTGGAACATAGGAGGTTCCACATAAATATCAGAAGGAACTTCACAATGAGGGTGACAGAGCACTGGAACAGGCTGCCCAGGGGGGTTGTGGAGTCTCCTTCACTGGAGATGTTGAAGACCCACCTGGATGTGTTCCTGTGTGACTTGGTCTGGGTGATCCTGCTGTGGCAGGAGGATTGGACTAGATGATCATTTGAGGTCCCTTCCAATCCCTAATGATTCTATGGTTCTACGATTGCTTCAACAGGTTTAGAAGACAGTGCAGAAGCTAAGGTTTCTTAATCAGTAAAGGAAAAGCAGGTATCCTTAACTATTAAATATGCACTAGAGACAGAATCTTTTTCCAAAACTGATTGCTCACACGTCAGTATCTTTCTGCATCTGCGTTCCTACAAATGAAAGGAAATAACTACTTCTTGACCACTTGTGAAACAGCAAAATCACCCCTCCTGAGAGAAGGAAATTTCGCAGCAGAAGTGTTACAGTGCCATCTACTGCAAAGTGGAAGAATCTGGTTTTTCATCTTTGATCACAGGATGGGGAAAAGCAGAAATGCTAACCAAAATTATGTCAGAGTTTAAGTTTTCAAGAGCCTAAGCACGCAGAAAAGGCTGAAAATACTCATCCAGCATGGTCATCTTTTTTTAAAATTGCTTGGAAGCGTGTATTTTAAGGGGAAAATCCTACTAATGGTGTAATACTTTGAGTAATTTCAGAAATGCAATAAATTGACAAGTGTAATAAAGGTCGTATTATCATGCAGGATTTGCATTTTGTAAGAATACAAGATACGTTGGAAGTCACTCTGAAAAATGTGGTGTTTTCTTTGTCTTGAATCATTACAAAACTATTAACTTCTTTGGCAACGAGGTGACTGATGGTTTAGGTAAAGTTAAATATATTATGATTTTTTCTAGTATATTCTGGCTATGACTTCCTCCTGAAATTACAGCAGATAAGGTCGTCTAGTCATAGGACAAGGGGCAATGTGTGCAAGATAGAACATAGGAGGTTTAATATAAATATCAGAAGGAACTTCTTCCCAGTGAGGGTGATTGAGCACTGGAACAGGCTGCCCAGGAAGGTTGTGGAGTCTCCTTCACTGGAGATGTTTAAGACCCACCTGGGTGTGTTCCTGTGTGACTTGGTCTAGGTGATCCTGCTGTGGCAGGGGCATTGGACTGGATGATCTTTCGAGGTCTGTTCTGATCCTTGATGATTCTATGATTCTGTGATTTTCACTTAATAGTATGATACTATGCTATCCTTTTTAAATTACACAAAATTATCCTTGTTAAATTTAATTTTAATGATGACTGATGTAATTTCAATACTTCAGTCTGGATTGTGGCTTTTACTAATGTATTTTAATAGCAGAAATACAATAGTAGAATTCCTTACTTGGATGTATCAACAGGCTGAGGATTAAAGTTGCCATCTGAATCCATGGAAGACTGTTTTTCCATCATATTGACATAATTTGATTCCATATAGTCTGGAGGTAGGGCCCCTGCAACTGCACTCAAACAAGGCAAAGCCAGCTTGAACAGTTCTTGTTCGTACTTCTGTGGAACACACAGGAGAAAAAAGTGAGTAGTGAATGGATGTCACTGACATCGCTGCAGAAACCAAAGGCTTCCTTAGTCTGAAATTTAGGGTTTTTTCTGAAAATAAAAGAAAATATGTCCAAAGCATATTGTACACTGTAGATAAAACTGGGATCAAGTTTTGCTCTTGCAGCAAAACGTCCCAGGATTACTTCATCAGCTTTTTTATTTTTTAAACAAGCAGACAAAATCATACACCTACATGAAGAACATACAACAGAAAGCTTTACATTTAATGAAGCCTATATTGTTTCCCTTTAAAGCAAGTAATACAGTGATGATAAAGACAAAGAGAAAAAGACAGATTAAAACACAATTGTTTCAAAGTAAGGCTTTTAGAATAGCAGATGGATATTAAAGTGAATTACCTTTTGAGACAAAGCATCAAAAATGCCCCAGAATAACTTTCTGGACAAATGCAGCTCTTCTTCTGAGGCAGCACCAAAGTTACCCCATCCACCTGGCAAACAATAATACTTCCAGCATCTTTCATAATGATTTGTCAGCAACTAAAACAGAACATATTTTGAAAGCAAATAAAACACAACTATTAATGTTCTTCCATTCTGGCACTTGACCATTACAAGGATGCTGCCAGAAAGTTTTCTAAGTTTTCTAGCTTTTACCAAGAAGCCACATTGTGAATCCATTTGTTAAATCATTAGTAGATATGCACATGGAACGAGCAGATCTTTTAACTTTAGTGACATGTACAATAACATTTTACAAAGGATCATTTTCCACAACACCAGAGGAACTCTGAGCTTGTCTTCATCAGCATACCAATATTCCAAACACTGCTATTTGGTGGGAAGGAGTGTAGAACCATGATTTCATGGAGTAATGGAATTGTTTAGGCTGGAAAAGACCTTTAAGATCATTGAGTCCAACCATTAACCCAACTGTCCCAAGGCCACCACGAACCATGTCCCTAAGTTCCATATCTACACAACGTTGAAACATGTCCAGAGATGGTGATGCAATTCCCTCTCTGGGCAGCCTGTTCCAAGACCTGATGACCCTTTCCAGTAAGAATGTTTTCCTAATGTCTAATCTAAACTTCTCCTAGTGCAACTTAAGGCCATTTCCTCTTTTCCTATCACGTAATTCCCACTTATTATTTACATATCTCAGAGCTTTCAATGGCTATTCTACCTCTGTCCTCCGTTAAAGTTGTCAGAAGAATTTTACCTTCTCCTCTCTTTCATTAAAGAAGTATTTCTTTACTCTAAAGTTCTTTATTCTGAAGTAGTTGCAAGATTCCAGATTATTAGGAGCTCTCATGGTAGAAATACTTGCTCCTGGCTGTTTGCCAAACTAAGACATCACAAATTTTGCACTTAATGTGTCCCCTATGTCCCTGACTCATAGATTAGGGGGGAAAAAAAATCACCACAGACTAGAACGTGTAGAACAGACAAATGTGTAGAAAAATAAAAAGAGGCATTAAAAAAAACCCCTGATTTGTAGAAAGTGAGAATTTTTATAAGCAAAAATAGGCATTCAGACATCTTATGCTTTTCATAGATCATAGAAAAATAAAATTTTTCTTAGAAAAATTTTCATAGAAAAATAAAATGAACCCATTGAAAGCACTTATATATCTTCTTATCTAAATAATCTATTATTATATATTTACTGTTGAAATCATCATATAGCTAAAGAAAAAAGGACAAAAGAAATTGTATGTGCATATAATGTAAAATGTCAGAAGTTTTATGATTCATGTGATCCAAGTAGAACCTTGAGGTTCTCAGGAATATGAACTCTAAGAGTCTATTTAAAAAGTTTTTCTATTTCTTTTCCTTACATGCTAAAAAAAAGGAGATAATGGAGAATGAAAACTGGAAACACACTTCATAAGTTCATATGGATGCATGTAAATTAGAATAAATTCTTGCTGAAGCAGGAATTTAAGAATTGCCATCTTAAATTATTGCAGAGTGGTGATGAGGTAACAACGAAGATGGAGAATATTCCTCATGTAAATATCTTCTATTGCACTTTGTTACAAGGAATGATGTTGGGAAAATCTAATTTTACCTTGAGAGGCATCTTGGCGTGTTCGTTTAAAAGAGGAACATCAAACACTAATCTTCTCAACAAATGCTGCATCATGGAAGGACGCAACTGCCTAAAAGCAGACAAACCATTTCAAAAGGATGTACTAGTAGTTTCCTGTAAATAATTAATAAATGTATCAAAGCAGCCTGACAGTTCTAAACCATTAAATTCATAAATCAATAGGATTTTGCTTGTGGCAGTACAGAAAAAAAGTCTCATCAAGAAAGCAAACAAGTGCATACCAAAGAAAACTGTCTGAACAAGCTGTAAATAAAATGTTTTAAAGAAACAGAAAATTATCTGATCAATAGAGATGGTAAATCAGAAAAAAAATACTGAATTTTGACATTATGCGTTCTGATCACACTGCTCAGGAGAAAATGCAATAATATTAATTTATTATTATATAATTCAATGGCTTTGAAAAAATCCCAGAAATTAATAAAGACATAAAAACACAAGCTGTTCAGAAGTACTAAAGCAATGGGCATGAACTGGAAGGATGTTAGAATGGCATGGATATTAGACCAAATCAACAGCGAATGCTGGTCCATTTTATTGCTTCTTACCCAGGTTAGACACATATTAAATGGTCAATGCAGTATATTTTATAAAGAAATGCTGTGCAATACTTTTTCTACAGTGTAATAATAGAAATGTATGGCATTTCTGAACACATTTCCATAACATGAAAAAAATATAATGATGGTACATAAAAAAACTCTCTGGTGATTTGTAAACCTAAGTGTTGTAAATTTTAATTAGAAATTTAATGCATAAGTGCATAGTTAACTTCTGATAACTGAGAGTGTAGGTTTACAAAATATTGGATAATAATTGACTGGTTTTGAGACTACAGATAACTAGAAAATATTATCTTGCAGGTGTTAATAATGAAGTATAACAGTGCTAGTCAATGATAAGTGTTTTAAATGTAACACAAGTAAACAATTCCATAGAACCATGCAGTCTACTGATCCTCAGCTGTGCTGTCAATCTGTACAGCCAGAAATATTTAAACAGCACTTCAGTGTATGCACAATCACACATTTCCAGGTTCTTTTATGTTAAGCAGGTTTCCAGACACTTGGGTTCTGTAGCCCAAGTGCAGGACCTGGCTCATACAACTAGATTTGACACATTGATCCAGTCTGTGCAGATCCCTTTGTAGGGCTTTTCTGTGCTCAAGAGGATCAACACACCTGCCCAAATAAGAAAAACTCTGTAACAGCAGAATAACTGAGGATTGCATATGAGAGAGGTATAAGTGAACAGAGCATACTTAAAAACCCTGCAGTCACCTGCTCTACAAATAATTTCACTACTAGCAGCATAGTTCTGCATTGCTGTATTACAAATACCACAGGTAATGGCATCAGTTTGCATTCCATTTTCTTACCCACAGATGGAAAGCAAACACTCCTCAATAGAGTCTCGCTGTGCTTTGGTAAGAGAGCACCCCTTTGAGAGTCTGTACACTGTGTGCAATAAGGAGTCAATGAGGGACGCGTGGTGCTCTGTGCCAGCAAAAAGAGGAGCGCATCTGGTCAGCAGAGGCAAGACTGCTGTGCAGAGGTATCGATTCAGAGCCAAAGCCATATCTGTAGCACTTAGAGCAGCCTGTGAATTAGACAGGAGAGAAGTTAGATTTTACTCAGCAACATTGTTACAGATGAAAAGAACCTTCTTGTTTGTTTTTCTTTTGTTGTAGTTACAAAGAGACAAGTTTGAAAACAAAGAAACAAGGATTTTATATCTACTGGAAGCCTGATGTCCAGCTTCTTCTTCTGATTCTAAAGTCTGACAGACAGCTTTTGGTTTGGTTTGTTGCTAAAGGACAAAACTATAAATATTTAAAAGCCATTCAAAACAAAACAATTTCCAAGGCTGTAGTGAAGAATGTCACAGCTGTTTAACAGACCATCGCAAAGTCAGGTAACACCAGTCAAATCTGCATTTACAAAACGCCGTATGTTTCTGTGTTATGAGCAAGTTCAAGTTCCAGGTGAGGAAAAAATCCTCTCCTGCTCTTTCTTCAATAAAAACATAATCACTTTTTGAAAAATGTTGACTGAAAAGGTGAAAGAGATATCAAATCTGTGTTTTAGTTCTCTAAATACAATCTTTCAGGACCAAGTCAGCTATAAAAAATAGACTGACATAAGACTCACAGAAAAAAAAAAAAGGAACGAAAAGGTAGTGATTTCTTAAATAACCACGTAAGCATCCCTAACCAATGCATGGAGAGGAACATTTTCTCTATACCTTTGGAAAGTGTAACTCAATTTAAGCTCCAGTGGCAGCTTATCTGGTTTTGATTCCACAGCACAAGTTCAGGAATTCTCCCTGGGAAAAATTTCACATCTCTCATCTTTATGGAGGCTCTTTCTAAACTGACCATCGTTCTGGAAAATGTTTCTCACTATTCTTTAGGTATTCACAAAAGTCAGCAGCAAAAGGCAGCTCACACAGCATTTGAGAAATGCAGAAGACAGTGTGATAGGTTAGGCTTTAGGACTCAGAAAAACTGATGTGTCTCCCAAACCACTCTCCTCTGGAAACAGAAATGTGGGGTAAAGTACCAGAGAGACAATCTGGAAGTGGGGGGGTAGCTATGGGCAGTTCGCGGCCAGCTGTGGAGGAGAGAGGATGCGTGGCCCCGCGCTCTGATTCTGCCCAGTTCACCTGTCTTCTCCTGCGAGATTTCCTTTACTCTCTGTGATGCTCGTTTTAGCAGCTGTTGGTGGTAGATCGGGAGGGGACTTCGAATTTGCATTTTTGCCTCAAAACCTGTTCTAGGTGCGGCTCTAATTTTTTGCGAGGGGGAAGAGGGCTGCGGGGGGCTGGTTGTGCGGCTGGCAGAGCGGAGCGCCGGCGTAGTCCCAACCACCGAACGACGGGCACACGCTGGGGAAAGACACGCAACTCGCCGCACCGTCTTCCCTTCCTTCCTCCTCTTCCAGCGCGGCGCGGACGTGGAAACAGCCGGACGCGATCGCCCATTGCTGCCGCCTCCTGGCGGGCGCCCCCTACCGACTAGATGCCAGAACTACATCCAATTGCCTTTCGTGCACAGCTCTTCCTTTACACCAGCTCCATAAATTTCCCTTTTCTTTATTGTGAAAGTTTTTCTGTTGTTGTTGGTTTTATTTCTTTCTTTTAATTTTATTTTGTTCAGAATACATTTTGCAGTTTATTCTAGTTTTCAAATTTGCTTATATTCCCTTCCTATATTGGTGGGTGGGGAATGTAACAATTTGTCCTGGAGGGTTCCACCTTTAACTCTCAAACCAGCACACATGAAAAAATCAAAACCTGATTTTTTGAAGGATAAAAAATGTTGTGGTATTCAGTAAGATAAAGGAACTGAAATCACAAAAGACATAAACCCTTACTGTGTCTAAAGAAGCAGCAGCACGAAGATCTGGCAGAAAGCCAACTTCAAGAAGGTGTAGAAGAAAATCCTGGTCCTCAATTCCATAGACCCTGTCAAGGAACAAAACCATGGCTGCCTTGTGATCTGGGCAAAACCCCGCAGACATGTCAGGTTCCACCACAGTACCATCTAAAAGGAAGAAATAAGACTTCAGTGACAAGGATCTTCCTTCACTAGCAGTCTAGGCAGTTATCTTCCTACTTGCCAGAGGTTTTGAATCTCTGTTAATGCCTGAGCAATTCCCCATGGCTTTTCTGACACAAAGGTAACATTTCTAGCTGAGAAGGCAAACTTTACCCAGATAGACCTAAAAGTGCATGCATGCTTTCCTTTCCTTGATTTGTGCATAGGAGATTCTGATTAGTTGATGTTCTGGGTACCCAGAACACACTAATGAATCCACAGAAATACCTAGTTCTTAGAAACAAGCAGAAAGTTAAGAAAACAAAAAATTCTACACTGAATAGCCCAGGAAAGCAGCACTGTTGAGCATATTTGTAATGTACACAATGAATTAAGGCTGTGTTTAAAAAAGCCCTGTATGTGAAAATGTCAAAAATACCTGAAAGGAATGCAGTGAAATATCAAGTTTTTACACTTTTGTTTTCAAAGCCAAATAAACACTTCTGTATCTATGAGGTGTATTCTGTAGTACTGAGGTATCAGCCACGTATAGATCTATAGATCTACTAGAAACAAACAATAGGACTGGAATGACAAGTCCTAGAGAGTATGTTACAAGAAAATTGTGCATTTTTATATTTCTTTTTGAAGTTGAAATAGATTTTCATGGTTCAATTTACATTAGTGGGATTAATATCAGTTATTTGTGTGTACACAGAATTATAGCCTATAGCATGTGGAAGAAATTTTGAAAAATCTTTGCAATACACATAATTCATCTTCTAATTCACATAGTGGTTTGATTTCTATAACATTCTTAGATTTTGAGACAAATACTCATGTCAATATCATTAAACTACAAAATGTAAGAACAGGATATGAAGAAAACCAGTAGAACAACCATCTTACCTTTAGCTATGGTTGGCATGTGAAAAGGAATACTGATTACTCCCACCAAGTCTTCCAGTGGAATCAAAGACCGTAGAATTGATCTGATTCTAATGGCTTCCCCTTTACCAGCATGGATTAGCTAAGAATAAGATAAATGCAAAAAAATCACATGATTGGTTTTTTTTTTAATCTGCCTCTTGTCTAGGTGATCCTGCTCTAGTAGAGGATTTAGACTAGATGATCTTCAGAGGTACCTTCCAACCTCTACCATTCCCTAATTCTATGTATTCCTGTTCTGGAAATGTCCTGAACGATAAATACACCACAAGACTGCTCTCAAAATCACATTGAAATTAATAATGTAAATTTCAGATGATCTGCATTTATTTGCTGTAATTTGGATGCAAATGTGCAAAGGTCTAGAAATCTAGATGCTATTCAATAACTTCTAGTCTCATTTAGTAAGACTCAGCCTGTTTTCAGAATGCAAAGTGAATGAAGCACATGGAAAGAGAGATTTTCAGATGATAAAAAGCTAGTATTTCTCTCCTTGCTAAACAAAAACATTTTCCATTACTCCATTACAGAACAGGAATGTATTTTTAATTGTAAACAACACATGTTGAAATAGTTTCAGGCTCTTATCATAGAACCATAAAATCATTAGGGATTGGAAGGACCTCGAATGATCATTCAGTCCAATCCCCCTGCCACAGCAGGATCACCTAGACCAAGTCACACAGGAACACATCCAGGTGGGTTTTAAATGTGTCCAGAGAAGGAGAATCTACAACCTTCCTGGGCAGCCAGGTCCAATTCTCCATCAACCTCACTGTGACCAAGTTCTTTCTGAACCTTCTATGTTCTAGCTTGCACCCATTGCCCCTCACCCTATCAATAGATGACACTGAGAAGAGCCTGGCTCCATCCTCCTGACACCCACCCTTCAAATGTTTATAGACATTAATGAGATCACCCCTCAGTCTCCTCTTCTTAAGCTAAAGACACCCAGCTCCGTCAGCTTTTCTCCATAAGGGAGTTGTTCCACTTCCTTCATCATCCTTGTTGCTCTACACTGGACTCCCTCCAGCAGCTCTGTGCCAATGAACTGAGGGGCCCAGAACTGGACGCAATACTCCAGGTGTGGTCTCACCAGTGCAGAGGAGAAGAACCTCTATCTGCTAACCAATCCCCTTCTGATCCACCCCAGGATGTTGTTGGCCCTCTTGGCCACAAGAGCACACTGCTGGCTCATGGTCATCCTGCTGTCCACCAGGACCTAAACGGTAAGACCTCTATTCTTAAAATGTGTCTAATTATTTATAACTAATACCTGGCATCTCACCTTTGAGGTGATTAAAGATTATGAGATACCAAGGTGTGCCCAGGAACAATGTTTATTCCAATTCTTCCAAATAATACCTTACTCTTTTGTAAGCATTTGAAGATACTGTTTTAAAAAGTATATGAAAAGAGTAAAAGCATAGTTTAGAAAAATCTGAATTATTCTAAACTATCACAGCAAATAGGGTAATTTGAGTGATTTGATTGTCACAAAGGATAATGTTCATCACAGAATATTCCCAGCCACAGGGAACAATAATATGAAAAGAAATTGAGACATTTATTTAAAAGAAGATATTCTGAATGGTTTAGAGAAATTCTTTGTAAGTTAGCACATGAAAACATTATTTACCTAAAGACACCGCTGCTTTAGTACCTGATAACATGTTATTCTGATACAGCTGTACAGCAAAAGCACAGAACAGATAGTAAAACCACTCTGCTTTTACTTTCCCATCCACGAAGATGTAAGACTTACATGCATTTCAGGGGCACAGCGACCTAAGAGATCAATCAAAGCAGCATAAAAGGTCATGATTGCATTTCCCATGTGAATAGTATCATCTTCTTGCTCTTCTATTTCACTGTAATCAATTAAACATTTATACAATTAAAAGATTAAAATATTACAAGAAAGTTCTTACAGAGGAAGTAAATCTGCTCCTAAGTGTAACAGTTTACACATAGTGCACTCCTGTTAATTAGTGGACATTTGATAGAGTAACAGAATGGATTTTGTCCCTAAAAGATTGTAGGGACACCTCCATTGTTACCATGTGTCTGTCTCCTCATGTATTGAGTCTGAACTGACTGACGAAGAATAAACAGAATTCTAAAGTGGATTTAGTATTTAGAGAGAGCTACTTAAATTAACAGTGCAGAGGGAGAACTGCTTGGCAGAAGACAAATGTCTACCCACTGCAAATTCCAAGGAAGAATCCACGTGATAAGTCACATGTTAAACCAAAGTAACTTTATTACTAACATTATATAACAAATAGAAATTATGGCAACACTAGCAATTCCACAATACTTACAGGGCTTTACTAGATCCATTGCTTAGGGAAGGTCCATCTCGAGTTGGATCTTCTGATATTTGTATTGCTTCCTCCATGGCAGCAAGTAACCCATTGCCTCCTTCTCCTCTTAGAGCTGGACCAAAACATTCAGGTCGACGGATAAGCAGCCTGACCACAACATTAGCATTCTCCTCCACACTTTCTCCTACCAGACAGAACCAGTATCAAAGATTTATTATTGTATCAAGAAGACTTCTGAAATGTAATTAGTACAAGGTACACACGAGTGCAGAACATATGCACCACTAGATAACTTTAACTAGAAAACAGTTTAAATATAAAGACACAGTCATATACACACACATACTCTACTATTATTGGAACAAAATCTATGAAATAAAACATGATTTAATTCAAAATTAAATAGAGCCAAACAAGAAACTACGTAATAGAGGATGTTTAAAGTATCACTGAACCTAAACATTTGTAGTAAAGACTCACAGTCAAGTGAGAAATTTAATGAGGTGAAAAATGTAACTGCCAAGCACTAAAATTGGACTGTCCAAATATTCGAAATATAGGCATTTGGCTCTATGTTTAGCATCACTTTTTTAGTCTTCTTTGCTCTATTTTCAAAGGAGATGAGGACACATTAGATTAAACATGACCTAAAAACCAATGTCTAAGTTACTGCGTGTGCTACATAAGTCTACTCTTTCTGCAAATTTTCCTTTAAAGTTATGGTAAGTTGGATTTATTCCTATGGTATATGACTGTTATGCTTTAAAAGCTGAGCAGAATCTCTAAGTTTAATGTGTGTGTTTTCTGCAGAAAATTTTGGGTTTCTGCCTTTCCCCTCCAAACCCCAGTCCTCCGTTTTCTCCTTCTGTGACTTTCTGCCTTCTCCATCTTGGTGTCTGCACTCAACTTGCTACTGAAAGAAAACATCATCACTTCTGAAGATAATTTACATGGAGGAAGAACTGTCAAGGTCTACTAATTTATCTGTGTTCAATTGGAGAGACTGAGAATTCTGAACTTTGAAGGTTTATGAGGACCAAGACTGAAGTCAGATGACTGCCATGATTTCAGAGAGAAGCAGGAACTCTCTACAATAAAGATGTCCTGGATATTTCATCTCAGTTCAGTGTAGAAGCATAGTGATGAAACTATGTCTGCATCTATGTCTTGTGTGTGTTTTTCTTCTGATATGTGCTGGAGGGAATGAATTAAAATGTCTTGTAGCCTTTTTTCCCCAAATCCATCAAGTTGTTTCATGGCCTGCAGATTCATAAACCCTTTTGTTAAAGCTTTTGGTGTCTTGCCCTTTAGCTAAAAGTTCTTGGTTAAAATATAGTTTGGGTCTCTAATCCATGTCATTCATCGCAACCTAGGTGGGATGCACGGTGATCCAAAGAAGGACCTATGACACAATGACAAATTTATTTGAACATCAGAGGAAATTTTAACGTTTAAAACTTCTAGTCTACCATTGCAAAAAACAGCAAAACGAAGAAAATCTAAGTATCGCTCTCCTTCTACTGGATTCCATCCAATGTCTGGGTAGCCTTTAGAAATCAACAAAGGACAGCTCTGCAATCCACATCCAGCCAAGTAGCGAACCACCTAAAAGCAAAGTAAGATGAAAATATATGAACTGTGAGAGAGAAGGTAAATGCAGTTTCAAAGGGCAGCATCTTCATATGTTGCCTAGTATATCGTCACCACATTCTATTATTCCCAACAGAACTATCATACTTTGAGGAAATCAGAAGAGCAGACACTTTCTTAGTTTACTCTCCATGTACTTTTCTACTTTTGTTATAAACACCAAGTTGTTACTTACCTCTATTCAATTTTCCCTCTCTCTAAACAAAATGGACAATGTATTCAATTCTCTTACTTGGATTAGGAAGCTTTTTGTTTTTTAATGTCTGTCTTGAATCTGCCTTTCCTTTATTTGATCTGCTTTTCTTATCCACCACCAACATAGGAACACTTCTTCCTTCCTTGCAGCAACAATTTACATTCTACACCGCTGTTATATGGTCTCTTAGGGGTTTTTTTATTCTTTCACCTAATTAATCCAAATTTGTTAAATATTTTCTGGAGTAGAATTAAAACATAAGGTAATAAAACATAGGTTGATACTCTGCATTATGCCACCATCAAGACAGAACAATAAAGGAAGATTTTAGTAAAGAAGTTTCATCGATTATGGTCTTCACGATTTCCAAAGTAAGAACTGCTCGAGGCAACTCCTTCTGGTTATAGCTGTGTCTGTAATAAATGTAAACTCAGTGCAACTAACAGGACCACCAGCAAGAAGAAAGAACAGCCAGATCTTGAGAGCCTTCCTCAGAAAGATACTTAAATTTTCCATATAATGCTTAAAACTGGTGTTTGATTACTTGAGGAAATAGGAAACTTTTTCTCTCTACGGGTGAAAAGTGCTTGATAAAGAAGCTACTGACCTTCTCCAGATCAGGCTCCCTTAAAGCTAGGGCAAGTTCGTTGTTATCCATCACAGAGGCTGCTGCAACATCTAAAGGAGTTGATCCTCGCATAGAGGGAGACGCTGTTAAAATAAAATGTAGTTTCAACGCCAACTTCATAAAAAATTACAAACTCTTAGGAAATACCTTAACATTTTTACATAAAATACAGATTTTTTTCATTAATTGGCATGACAATAAGATATAATATATACAACTCAGTATAAAATAATCAATCAAGTTTGCATCAAGTTTGATATTGACATGAAATCAAAATGCAGTGCAGATGTTCCAGCTTGAAACAACTTCTCTTACAGATTCCTATTCTCATCATGTTTTTTTTTTTTTAATATCTTATTCTAATTTTCCTGACAAAACTTTATTTAGAGGAAATGGGAGTAGGGATTTTATATCTAAACTACTGACATGCATTGAAACAGAAATTCACTTTAAAATACAAGAATATGCGTTTATTAATTTATTAAAAAGCAGCCATTATAGCTTTAAAAAAAAAAAAAGGTTTCATATTAACTTTCCAAATACTTTTCATTTGGACACTTTCTATCCAAAGAGGTTTGTAGTTCACGTTTCTGTTCTGTATGTATAAATCAAAAAGGAATTTGTGATGATTTAGAAATAAATCATAGAAACATCACAGAATCATAGAATCATTAGGGATTGGAAGGGACCTCAAGAGATCATCTAGTCCAATCCCCCTGACACAGCAGCATCACCTAGACCAAGTCACACAGGAACACATCCAGATGGGTCTTAAACATCTCCAGTGAAGGAGACTCCACAACCTCCCTGGGCAGCCTGTTCCAGTGCTCTGTCACCCTCATTGGGAAGAAGTTATTTCTGATATTTATATGGAACCTCCTATGTTCCAGCTGACACCCATTGCCCCTTGTCCTATCACTAGATGACCCTGAGCAGAGCCTGGCTCCATCCTTCAGACACCCACCCTTCAAATACTTGTAGACATTAATGAGGTCACCCCTCAGTCTCCTCTTCTCCAATAAATAAAAATATAAATAAGTCTATGATTATTCTAAATAATTACATATTCTGAATTGCAAGTACTAAAATAAAGGATAAATGTGTCTCCTCTGTAGCACTTCAGCATAGAAAAGAATGGCTAATGTTCAAATAAACTTCAAAAGTTGATTTCTGGGCATATCCAAGCAAATGGGCTCTGTACTGTTCCTGCTGCATATACTGAAGAGTCTACAGAAGAAAACACAGGGGAGCAAGCTTGAGCAGTGAGAAGTAAGCTCTAATGAAATGCTAAGAACACTTATTTATGATTCTCTTCATCAAAATGAAGATTCTGTTCCTCAAAATGCACAAGGAAACAGACTCCTAATATCCAATTATGTACAAAAAACTGTCTATTAGATAAGTTCTACTTACTGCTGTTAGAGGTTTATTTGGCTTAGCAATGCAGTTAATGGAGATATTTTTGCACTAGGGGAAGAAGAAACTTCAACACAGAGGGTGCAGATGGATGCAAAAAGAAAAAAACCACATCTGGTCTTACATATTTATAAATAAACAGAAAATTTGAAGATTTTGGTTTAGTATCTCAAAAGGCATACACATTACTTACCAAGGCCAACACTACTGTTTTCCAATAAATAGCTCAGATGATCAAACATAGCTTTTTGATTCTGCCTGCTGATGCGGCAAAAGTAACAGAGAAATCGACAGCAGTTTGCCACCATCTTTGGGAAAGTGATTTCCTAAGAGAAAATAAAACTCTACTGAAGCTCAGCGTGTAAGGCAGGTATAAAACTTGAAAAAGATCACTTAGGTAACAACCTTTTATCATACAAATATTTATGCCTTATACTCATTGCATCTCAGTGAAGTTAACTGATAAGGTTTCACGTTGGAACCAACACAGCTTTGTTCAGCAAGTAACTCCTTAATCATCAAAGATCAATGCTTAAGCTTGAAAATTGAGAGCTGAGCTCTCTCATCAACTCTAGACTCAAACATGAAAGAAGGCAAATGCTGATATTCACGCAGCATTGATTTTTAACTAGTTCCTAAAGAGATCTCCCTTTTAAAACACAGTAAACATATAAAGTCTTATTTGCAAGTTTTTTCCTTTAAAGCTCCTGAATTTAAACAGTTAATTGTATCTTCCTCTAGAATGGAAGGATAGGTTCTTCTAAAATCCTAGGCCATCTGTTGCACTAATGTACATTTGTAGGAGGTTATGGTCTACATTCTCAATTTTCTTCTTCTAATAGTGAATTGCTTTACCTTGGATTCTCCTCCACCAAGCACATTTACCATCACTTCCATGACAGTTTCATGCATGCCTAAAGCTCTCATGAGATTTGGATGTTGGTAAAACACTTTATTATTCATGATGTCTCTACAGGAAAACAAAATCAAAAAATTGAATTAAAATGTTGTGGACCAATAGTTCACCTATTATGTTATTTGTAAAGCTGGTTTACTGCACAATTCTTCACCATTTGAGGTGGAAAATTCTTTTGGGAACCTTGCCAGGTTGTGTCTCAATCTCTCCTGTTCTTCTATGTACATTGCAGAAAAACCTGACCTTTCTTTTCCCGTAGGGCTACTGTTCTGTTCACCACTTGATTATATCAGAGTAGGACACTCTTCTATTTTCATTTGAAATTCTATTCCAGATCTAACATGTTCTGACAAAGGCATGATCTAAATGCTACATTAGCTTAAACTTGGCTAAACAATATTTCTGACAAAGCTTTCTTTTCAGAGTATTTCAATCTTGAGGAAACTGCAAAACAAAGAGAAAATTATAGGTGGAAGAGAAAGTACATGCAGCTACCATCTAAACATCAGAGACAGAAGCTGCATAAATACTAACCTTAGCTCATGAATTACTGTTCAAAAGAACCTCCTCTCCTACATATTTCAGCAGAACAGTTTTACATACTTTAAAGAGGTTGCCCAATGAGGGAGGATGAATCACCATCCCTGGACATGTTTAAATTTGAGTTGATCTGGAGCTTAGGGATATGGTTTAGCAGTGACCATGGAACAGTTGGGTTAATAGACTCTATGACCTTGAAGGCCTTTTCCAACCAAACAGTTCTGTGATTCTATGACTCAAAACCTATCCACACACATCTCACTGCACTCATGTTTCATGCTGTGGAAAAATATGCTTTATGGTGTGAGGAAAAACTCAGGCAGGGACACCTCTCACTAGATTAGGTTGCCCAGAGCTCCATCCAACCTGGCTTTCATCACTTCCAGTGACAGAGCAGCTGCAGCCTTCCTGGGCAACCAGTTTCAGTGTCTCACTGTCCTCACAGGAAGGAATTTCTTCCTATAATCTAATCTACATCTCTCCTCTTTTAGCCTAAAACAATCCCCCTTGTCCTATCACTACAGTCCCTGGTGAAAAGTCCCTCTCCATACACTTACGTACATTCCCTCAGGTGCTGTAAGCTGTTATAAGGTTCCTGCAGAACCTTCTCTTCTCCAGGCTGAAAACCCCTCAGATACTGGTTTTTTCCCCATGCTGGATGCCACAATCTCATAATTTTATTAGCTTAAGTGAAATGTGGCAACTCATATTTGAAGTACGAAGGTGGATTTAGAAATACCAGTGTTTTCTGACTCGTGACTCTTGGCTATCTCCTTTGCCAAAGCATTGGCATGAATATATTGAAAACTGCAAGGACCAGAAAACATTGATGGGACACAAAAGCTAAGCAATAGACATTGTTCTTCATGACACTATAATGTTAATGATGTGCAGACATTAATAGAGATATTTCAGGCTCTCAGTAAGTTGGGGGGAAAAAAGATTAAAAGGTAATTTACACAACAAAAGTTTCTCTTCTTTCATTCCTGTCCCTCTTCATGTATTCTATCTAATTGCCCACTTTGCTAGGCTGCATTTCACTGGGTAAAATATTCCGCAGCGCAAATAGTACCAAATATATTCTATGCAATAAAAAGGTGGTAGATACAGACTCATGTAGATACAACTCCTTTACCTGACTGTTGGGTAGAACTGCATGTGTCAACAGATACCAGTCAGTGATTCCTAATAAAATGGATAGTATGTCTGAAAGGATTTTCAACAGCCATGCTATTTAAAATATGGTAATAAGCTATATTTTATAACCATATAAAACTTGACATATGTGTTTTCAACTTTTCTCTCAAAATGTCTTACAGATGCCATTTGTGTTTCTCCAAAAACACTATGAATCATGGTGCAAAGGATGTATGTTACAGCTGAGGATACTACACAACTGATTCCAGTGTCTGTATAACCTTTTTGATAATCATACAGCAAATAGCAACAAATATCAGCAAATAAAGTGATGTTGCGCTCCACTTATTTACCCTAATCCACGAATCATAAGTTTCTCTTCTTCCTTCCCCATTCTGACACTAAGCAAGGAACGTATTTGGCCGAGGGATGCCAGAAGATTGATTGTATCTTCCACAGACACACTGTTTATGGTGTAGGTCTTTGGCAAGGCTCGAACCAAGCCACCAATACCATCATACTGGCGATGTAGCAACACAAACATGGCCCTCACTAGCTCTGGGTCTTCTATCACCGATTCCTGTGCCCAGCGTACCATGGTGTCTGAAATCAACTGCTGAAGAGTAGCTGTGAAGAAAATCCAGAAATCATAAAATTAGCATTAATTGCTCATTTCTCTGCTGGTAGCAATATGTAAGGAATTTGATTAAGAAAATGAACCTTTTTATTTGTATTTCTTTAACTGAATACCAAAGGAAAATAAAATCATGGAAGATACCCAAGCAGCCTAGCCACAAGTTTGCTGTTTAATTAGTTTAATAATATACTGTCTTTCTACTAAGAGAGAAAGAGAGAGAATTAGGATTATATAGAGCTTTAAGTCCAATAAAAGAAAAAATTTGGGATACTTAAGATTCATCACCACATTCTGTACAGACTTGTCCTCTACTGAGCAATGCCTGATTACTGAAATAACAGTAATTCTGTGTAGTCAGTGATGGAAAACAAGTTTTTTACCAAAATTGGAACACCTAAGCTGTTAAATTAGTTCCTGCTAGAAGATTAGCAGCATTAAAAAGTTACAATATTTGAAAGACACATCCACTACAATGAAGGCACAAAAAGGTTTATAAAAATAAAATCAGCATAGATAAGGAAAAAATATTCATAACCATTTGGCACCAATTGCAGAACCTGGACACCAGTGGTAAGGATCCTTATCAAGATGGAAAGGCAGAAAAGGTCAGAAAAAAATGACAGAGCAATAACCATACTCAACAAACCTTCAATTTTCATTTTGTTGGGTGGTCTCTCCCAGGTAGTTTTGCAAATTATGGATTTTTTGGTACCCTTCATGTAAATCCTGATTTGAAGTTGCTGCAGCTGTTTTTATGATCAAGTTCTCACAATCAGGACGTTGACACAATTATTAAGGCTACAACAGTTCTATAAAACTCAAGATACATTCTAGAAAAATTATGACATAAAGGGAGATCTAGTGGAAGGAATTCACTTCTAGACTGGGAAACAAATCTGCCTATCAAAAAATTCCATCTGAGCTTGTTTTGATTCAGAACTACAAAGTAAGGTGCACAGATGTTATGTTTTATTAAAAATCCACCATGTTTTGAATGAAAACATATGAAGAAATTCCTCCGCTGTTCCTTTTGCCTTTTGGAACCAGGATACAATAAACTGATATAATTTTGCTTACAGGAAGCCTTATCATCATCATCAACTGGCTTTTCAGCTTGCTTCTTCTTCAGATATGTAACTTTTTCCATGAGGTATAGGAGGCGACCTCTAATGGTTAAATCACTGTTACCATTCAGGGTTCCATCTTCATCTAATTCAATTCCTGAAATAAATAATATAAACTAAATAGTAAAAGGATAAAATGAGACAAGTTAGACGTGTTTTGCATCTTGTATGTACAAATGTAGTCAAACTAAACTGTGTTGTTCTGTTCTGTTTGATAAGTGAGTTTGATGTGGGATGTGTTTAATCACATTTAATATGGTTAAGAAAATTAAAAAAATGTAAAAATAAAGAAAAAAGATAAAGCCTCTTCTCCTTTCAATTATTCAGTAACAAGACTTACCACAGTGTGCCATTAGGTCTTCATGGAAATCCAAGAGTTGATCCCGAATCTCCTCCGGGCAAGGACAATCATTTTTATCATCTTTGAAGTTCAGTAGCATGTTAATCTTAAAGAGTACAAGGGAAAGGCAAATTACACCGATCTCCAAAAGGGAAAACTTTGAAATGAAAAAGAACTCTACCACCCACGGATCTTAACCAAGAGTAAGTTTTCCATTGTAAACCGTACCTGCTCCTGAGGTGGGGACCGAAATTCTTTTGTTTTTCTAGCTGTCAGGGCAGCAGACATGTTCAAAGCCTGCATTACTTCATTGTACCGAAAGCGCTGGTTCTCCTGGAGCTTGGCTACAAAATCATCTGAAAATGCTACAATGGCTTCTATTCGGTGTCGCACTTGGCAATCACACAGGTACTGGAGTAGATGACACATCTGAGAAAAGTTTCATAAGAGAAAGAAGCATTGGCGAGCTAAGAAATATCTTCTGTATGTGCTGCAAATAAGGATGAATTCCCTACCACCAGCAGTTACTTTCAAATAAAACTACTTTAATGCTGTCACTTACTACATGCAAAGTAATCCTACATCAGGAATATCTGGCATCTGCAAGAGATTTATGGGCCAAAAACACATAAAATGCTAGGCTTTTTATAAAGTTATAACAGCATGTATTTTCCCATTTCTCTTTATTTCCACAGTATTTATTTTCTGTTTGGTTCCACAAAATAAATGAAGAATTTCCTAGTCATGTCACTGGGAAAGTAATTCTCTTTAATGAATCAACAGCTGTTTGATCTATGCTGAACAATTTGATAAAACTTGTTCTTGCCTATAGAGAAGTTACAATTCTGCCTAAAATCAAAATGGCCTTCTTCTTGCAAAAGAAATTAGCAAAGTAAAATACAGGAGATTTAAATTGGATCCTACAAAAAAATTCCTCACTGTGATGGAACAAGTTGCCCAGTGACGTTATGGCTGCTGTACAAGTGTTCAAGGCCAGGTTAGATGGGGCTCTGGGCAACATGGCCTATTGAGAAGTGTCTGCCCATGGCAGGGAGGTTGGACCTAGATGATCTTTGAGGTCCCTTCCAACTTAGACCATTCTGTGGAATCACCACCACAGCAGCAGCATTACCTGCAATTTAACAGGTTCTGGAAGCTTCATCTGAAGGAGTCCTTCCTTTGGCACTTGCTCCTCTCTGGTTTCTTCCTCTCCTTCTTCTGACTTGAGCTCATCCGAATTCAGCTCCTTCTCTGAAAAATCTATTTCATCCTCCTGGCTCACTGCTTCTTTGAAAACTCGAGGCTCAATCAACTGTAAGATGTGTTTCAGGTCCTCATTATGGAAGATTCCCATAATCAGGAGGGTATAAAAGAGCTTGATGAGGGGGACAAACAGAAATTCTGTAGAGCCTCCAACTGGATCTCTGACATGGAGGCTGCCCTCCTGAACAGCTTCAGTCAGCATCTCAATGGTTTTGGCTTTTAAGATTTCCAGAGGGAACTCGGGGCTGAACTGAAAGCATTCACTGCTAATGCTTACAAAACTTGGTGAGGAGAACTGCATTCGTGGCCTTAATGAAGTGCTAAGTCCTATGCCAGGGAGGCCGTGCTTTTTGTTTTCATCAGGAAACAAAGTAATACTTTTGGTCTCATCTGTCATCGGAACTATAAATTCATTATTCATCATTAACCTGGCAGTTGCATAGGTATTGAGATGGATGTCGATGAGCAAGTCATAATATCCTGCACGTAATAATCCCGGCATGTACTTATTCTCAATGGCATACAGGAGCTGAGATTCATCCACGTGGCTACACATCGCGTGAGCCACTCGGTTGTTGCCTAAAGCACAAACAGCTGAATATAATCGGAGGGTGTGGTAGTGAAATTTCAGTAACTCTTCTTGTTCTGTCAACTCTAAAATATCAATAGTCCTGCAGAGAAAAAAACACAACCACAAAACAATTCTGTAAATTCTATATCAGTGCAAACAGTCACAGAAATGAAAGAATTAAAGGTTCTCCCTAAAGGTAACACTGCACAATTCTATTTTATAGCTTTCGAGGAAGAAACACTGTCAGCGTAAGAACTGTGGACTAACAAAGTTCAACTAGGAGCTTAGTCAAGTCACATCTAAGGTACAACTTCAGTTATATTCAATGGGGAAAGATCAAAATTATTTGCTTGGACCAGAAGACTTCTTCATGCTATAAACAAAAATCTGCATGATCAAATATTAAGGTATTAAAACTAGTACATGTTGAAATATTATCTCATTTATTTGCTTTAGATCTGGGGTTGCAAAATGGCAACAGACTAAGCAGGTCATTTGCAGAGGATTTAGGGGTAAAGTCATTTGGAATACTCTGAATGTATTTGCATGCGTTAGAAATACAGAGATGTCCATGAGCTTTTCTTATAGAAATTTTATAGTGTGGAGCTTCATAATCCCAACCTAATTCTGACATACTTCAACACACAAACATCAACCTGTTTTCTTCAGGAATATGAAGGGCCATGAACTGCAAAGGATTCAGGCACTGTATCATCCAGCCTTGACGTTCACTGATCCGAGACACATCGACCTTCAAGAAGTGGTTTGGCACTCTGCTCCAAAGCACATGAGTCAGAAATTGAACATGGAGACGTGGAGGACATTGAGAGACTGGGTTTTTGTGTTCGCTTTTGAATAAGCCAGCAGATAATGGCATTACATTCTGGAAAATTCCAACAGAAGATAAGAGTGTTTTCATCATCCTTACCAGAAAAATGGATATACAGTATATTTCAATAAATATATTCAACATACAGCAAAGTGCAGTGTAACATAAATCTAGTATTTGCCATTTTTTCAAATACCAGCTGAGAAATATTGGCAGAATATCAGCAAGAGAATTTTGCCCATTGTCTACTTTTCTTGGACCAGAGATATGAACTCCACTCTTCTTTCACCTTTTCTGATTTATTAGATGTCCACGTATCCAAAGCAAGTAAGCAAATTACAGTTCAGATTTCTTGAATGTACTTTAAAACTGCGGTGAAACCTCAGCCTAACATGCAGATATCCTTGTAGAATAAGAGAGATGCTTTAAAAACGCTGGCAGTATAATTTCACCATATAGAATGAGACACAGAAAATTCAGCAAGACTTTGCAAGATCCTTTGCTAATTCTAATCGGTTACAATCATTTTCATCCAGTAGAGTTTATTTTAAATACACAAAGCTTGTGAAACTGAGATAAGAATTAATTTGGCAACAGTGTGAACACTTGGAATAATAGAAATGTACAAATACCAGGCAACAAATGGTAATCAAAATTACATTCTTTACATATTAGTCCTAAACCTGCACAAATCCAAGCACTATTTACCTTTATTCTTCCCAATTCAAACTGGAAAACATTGGGGCTTGTAGCTTGAGCAAATACAGCAGGAAATAACTTTGTACTCGGTTCAACCTAAATGAAAGATGAACAAACACATAATCCCTGAAGACAGCGAAACATTATTACAGGTTTTAAAAAAATCTCTAGTATTTATATTGACAGTCAGTAGGTGCAACTCTTTCAATAAACCTCCAGAAAATCCAAACAGGAGGAGAAAATCACTGTTATAACAGCAACAACTATGTTTTTCTTCCAATCTTGTACGAAATATCTAATTAGATGCAGTCTGGGGACTCAGTTTTCCCAATTCACACCAGAAGGCATCATCTAAAAATACTCACCTGGTAGTACGTGCCTAGTTCTTTGCCATTAGCTGTGAAGGTTAGCAGGCCACTGGCAGCATCAACCAAGCAACCAATTTCTAGACCATTATTGTTACGTCCTTGCCCAGGGCTCATGCTCTCTCCTGCGCACACCATATAGCAGTTGCTGCGTTTTATACTGAATGTCAAAAGACAAATTTATTGATGAATGGCATGGAAAATATGTGCAGTGACTAAGAAAAACTTTGTGTGGCTACAACAAAAAGTGCCTTATGGCTGAATATAGTAGATCCCGTCATAACCAATGCCAAAACTCAATGAAACCTAGACTTCATAATTGCAAAAAAACCCAAAACCAACAGAGGATGATGAGATATGATCACTCTCGAAGCGTTTGTAAAGTTTGAAGAGACAGAAAATACTGACTTGGTAAGTCATTGTTTTAAATCATTCAGTGTTAAGCGTAACACTTAGTTTCTGGCATGGATCATAAGCTGAAGTGCTGACAGGAGCTCTTACACTAATTTTGGACTGCTCAAAACCAAAAAGTTCCCAAAATACTACAAGATATTTTGCTCTACTTTGTACCAGTTCAACAGACAATCTTTACAAGACTGTGGTCCAAAACTACATAGAAAAGCTGCAGTATTTTGCTTCTCAGTACCTATTTATTTGATTAGGCCATTATTCCAAAAATATTCAAAAACCAGAGAACAAGTCACACTTTTACCTATAACCTTTTTATTTTTTTTTTACATCAAGCCAATTAAGTTAAAAGGGTGAATAGCATATATGTATGTTTAAATGTCTATTTCAAGTGTATAAATATGTATTATATGTATATATTATCATAATAAAATATTTTTAAGGAAGCGGTAACCAACCTCTCATGAACTTTCCCTTTTTCATCTCCCAGCGTCACTGTGACTGTACGCACTCTGTCCAAGTCAAAGCTTGTGTCATATTGGTGAAAGTCAGATGTAATCCAGCCCACCCAGACATTAGCAGGTTCTTGACCAGGAAATATTCTCACTGAATAATAGTACTGTCCATAAAAAAATAATTTCAGT